>CANSZD010004148.1:0-22500 GCA_947648045.1 Beta corolliflora
AAATTACATGGTTCCTAATAAGTTGTCCAAATTATTTGATTAATGTTAGAATAATTTCTTAGGTTGCGATTAACAATAATAACATGTTGGTGATGAAAGCATAAACGGGACAATCATACAGGTATACATATATACAAAAATTGAATAAAAAGAGTGGAGGTTAGTATATACAGAAGAACGGTTTTGACATTCAAGATCTACATCATGAAAAGAAATAGTTAGTAACTTCAATATAAAAATAAGAAATTTATTCAAGGACCCTAAAGAATATAGCGGTGCGGCTTGGGTCTGAGGGAATAATGACCTTTGGGAAGACCAATCGTGAAGCCTTTAAATGAACGCTTGTGAAGATCAATCAAAGTATGTATTTGTAGGGTTATAAATATATGTTTGTGTGTTTTTAAATATGAAAGTATGAGAGTTTTAGAGTGTTGAGAGAATTCGTAAGTATTCGAGTATGGAGCGTATATGAAAGTGTTTTTTTAGATCCGGAAAATCACAACTTATTTATAGTAAAATAAAAAAAAAGATAGAAAAGCAAACTGCGCGTCACGCAAAGAGTGCGCTAGGCGCACGACTCTGCATGAAGCACAAAGCCACGTGTCAGGCGCAAATTGGTGCGCCTAACGCGGCTCAGCCAATGCGTCGGGCGCACGTGGCGCGCCAGGCGCACCGCCTGCGTCAGACATGCTTTGACAGCCTTTTCCTTAAACGCGTTTTTAAATGATTTTCTTTTATCCATTAAATCCGAAAATCAACTTTACGAGATAAAATATGATTTCGATTTTAAAAATATCTTTGAAAATATTTATTTACTTCTGAAAATATTTATTAAAATAAAAAATAAAAATAATTAATTATCATGAATAATGAATTGGGCTTTTCAAACGATTAGGCTCAAAACATTGTTTTTATGAGCTCAAAATACAATTAATTATTAGGAATAATTAATTGGGCTTTAAAATAGGATATTGGATCGTTATTGCAAATAAAAAACTTTTCACTTTTAAAACAGTTTTGGGCCTGGCTATTCGGACTGCTCTCCCCTTGGGTCGGACCAATTATGACCACGGTATGTTTCATCATTGGGTCCTTAAATGGGGAGACACGATTATGTGTCTACGGTAATGTATCTAAATCTTTTTTGCTACATGCTATGTTCCATGCATATTTCTATCAATCATGTTTATTGGTTCATGCTAGCATTACAAAAAAAACTAATATTGTTAAAATAAACAAACCAAAGTCGGTGACATTACAATTGGTACGTAAAAAGTGGGATAAAAGATTGTTTTATGAACACTAACCTTGCAATACCTAACCTAATTGTTGTATTTGAATAGATCTCATGCCTCAAGATCATTTATCATGGGAGAAACGCTTCATCATAATCGAGGGTATATGTCATGTGCTTTGTTACCTTCACATGGATTCTAGATTAGGGATTATTCATAGGGATTTAAAACCGAGTAATATTTTGTTGGATGAAGATCTCAACCCGAAAATTTCTGATTTTGGAATGGCACGCATATTGGGGGGTAACCAAGCTCAAGATAACACCAGAACAGTGGTCGAAACTTAGTAAGTTAAGCATTTGTTTGTATTACCAAGATAGTAAGACCATTCTTTCCGAAACAAATGTCTAATAATTTTGAATGGCAGCGGATACATGTCTCCTGAATACGCAATGGTACACTTCTTAGAAAAATCCAATGTTTATAGTTTCAGAGTAATAGTATTAGAAATCATCAAGGGAGGACGAAACTCCACCTTCCACAACAATGAACTATCTTCCACACTAACAGGGTATGTAAGTTTGTAGTATGTACTCATTTTCACTTGCAAAACCCATTATATAAAATTTTTTTTTTCCCTGAAACATGTGTTTAATTAAAAGATGAAAATAATAGAACTCGAGTGACCAAATTCATAAGTCAATACATATTTTTATTGTTTGGCATAATATAATTTTCTGGCATGGAAATTGTGGAATGAAGGAAATTTGGTTTCATTCATAAATCCAGTGATTACTAAGCCCTGTTTTCATAATAGCATTCTAAGGTGCATACAAATTGGACTATTGTGCGTCCAAGAACTCTTAAGAGATACGCCAAACATGAAACATCTCAACTGTTATATCCATGTTTGATACAGATACAGAACACCTACCACTTCCCAACAAACCTCCATTTATAGAATGGGAGATTTTGTCGAACGACCAACAAAGCAGCTCAACCAACACTTATTACACAACGATCATACAAGGTTGATGAGCTCTTGACAAAAGCTTAGAGGCATGATGCTCTTGTTGATGTAGATAATTTTTGTTTGTTAAACGATATGATGAAGCTATACATGTGCAGTTTTCCTTTGAATAACTTACGATATTCAATTTCGAACGGATTTTGGATAGCTACATGTAGGCGTTAAGGTTTTATTGAAAATGTTTTGAAGTAGCTAACAAGTCTTTAAAGGAAGACTCATAAACCTAATTGGATATTAGGAAATCGTAGGGACAAATTAGGGACTTATCCAATGTAGATTTCCCCCGTCCCGACTCCATAGATGGTCATGAACCATAGATTGAGTTCGGGGTACGAACACGGTCATAATGAACCATATTCGCCCATTGTTGGCCTCTACTAAACATCGATTCATGTCAATTTTTATGCAATAGAATAAAAAAATAATATTTTTATACACCCTAAAAATAATTTAGTCTAGGTTGTTAAGGAAACACATAAAAGACTATTTTTAGTAATATGTTATTATGGAATCTAAATTACAAGGTATCTAGCAGGTTGTCCATATTATCTGATTTAGTTAGAACAATTCCTTAGGTCTTAATTAGCAATAAGAACATGTGGGTGATAAAATATCATGCATAGAACAATCAGGCAAGCATGCAATAATATATGAAAATAAATAAAAAAGAGAAATAAAAGGTTAGAATATACAAAAGAGCAATTTTTAAATTAAAGATCTACATCATGAAGGAAATCGTGAGTAATATAAAAATAATAAATTGATTCAAGGACCATCAAGATAATACCGTCGCTTGGGTCTCAGAGATTGACAACCTTCGGGACGAGCAATCGTGAAACCTCAAGATCAGAACTTATATGTATGTCTGCAAGTATGTAGATTTGAATGTGTTTGATAGTATGAGTTTTGTAGAGAGGTTTTGTAGAGAGATTCGTAAAGTATGTCGTCGAAGTGTGTAAAAGTCGAGTATTAAGCGTAGAGAAAAACCGCATTTTAATTCGGAGAATCGAAGAGTATTTATAGGGAAAACGGAACTGCACTTCACGCGCCAACTCCGCCAGGCGCATGTGGCTGTGTGAGTCACAATCACACGTGTCAGGCGCACATTGGTGCGCCTGACGTGGCATGACCAATCATTAGTGCCCACGTGGCACACACTTTAAAAAGATAAAATTGACAGCCTCTGCATCGCACAGAGAAATGCGCTCGGTGCAGGACTCTGTGTGACACACATATCTACGTGGCAGACATGTGCGCTTGGCACACGGCCATGCACTCGGCGCGAGCCGATGCGCTCGCGCGCACCGCCTTGCTTTTGACACGTTTTGACAGCTTTTTGGTTAAAACGCATTTTGACGATTTTCTTATATCTTTTGATGATTTTCTTTTATCTTTTGACTCCGGATTTCTGATTTTACGGGATAAAATCTGATTTTAATTACAAAAATATCTTTGAAAATATTTATTTCTTTTAAATAAAATAATTAATTATCAGTGAATAATTATATGGGCTTTTCAAAGACTTGGGCTCGAAATACGATTTTGGACCATTAAAATACGCTTTAACACTTTAAAATAGTTTTGGCTCTTCGGGATTGCTCTGCCCTTGGGTCGGACCAATTAAAACAGTAGTGTGTTTCATCATTGGGCCCTTAAATGGGAAGATACGATTATGTGTCTACCGAAGCCCCCACTTTGACTGAGGTTCAGGAAACCGATGGTCAAAGTATACGATGTCGGGACGTAGAACGATTCTAAACGCTCTACAGTTTAGAACTGATCTATATACGCCGGTCTCTGCGAAACAAAGTTAGTGTGCAGGACAATAACTACAAGCAATCTGATTACCTGCAGGGAAAGATGTTAGCATATAAGTGCAAACAACTCAGATAAAGCACATAATGATGCAAATAATGCAAACATAGACTCTCTAAGAATGCATGAGATGCTATGCAAGGATTAAGGTTATGCAAAGCTAAGGAAGATGACACGTCATGCAAGGTCAGGGTTAGGCAAGACTAGGATGTATGTAATGCTATGCAAGGTCAGGGTTTTGCAAGGCATGGAGATCTGGATATGTAGAGAGATAGAATGATCAAATATAGATAGAATGATTTTCGAAAACTGTTTTAGTAAATAACCGGGGTCCGTAAACGAGGTACGCAGATTACAACTTTTCGGGAGTTTGATTTGGAGGAACCACCACATATATAGGAAGCCCCCACTTTGGGTAAGCTTGTCTTGAATTAGGCTTAAACCTTGATTGAAATGTAGTTGATCTGTCTTGAATCATTCAGAGTTCTTCATTGGGGATTCTTCTTTGAGGAGTTGATACAGGCAAAGTCAAATATCGCCAGTATTCATGGAATTATCGGAGAGTGCTTCAGGGAAAAGGAGAGCTTGGATTGAAAAAATAAAAATTTTAAATTATGACTCAAATAAATGTAGGTGGGAAAAAGGCTTTAACGAGGCTAGGTTCAGAATCGAGACTATGTCGGGATCTAGAAAGAGTATGCTCCTGAATTCTAGATAGTCAAATCATGAGACCTTGATTTTTTTTATTGAAGCGGTCGGACCTCGAGATGAGGATTCCAACGTATCCTTGCGGAATCAGACCATTCGTAGTTCTAGTTCTAAATTTAAATTTTTTTTTTTTTTTTTTTTTTTGTGCACTAACTTTTCCCTAGGCCGCCCTTTCGGGTTTTTAACCTAGCGGGCTTGGACATACCTTAGAGAAGGAGTTAGGGTTGATGAAAGATTGAAAGGTTTAAGGTTTGAGGTTTTGATGAAGGTTTAATTGGTTTGGCGAATGTAAGGACCATGGATTTGGATTATGCAGGTTTTGAAGGTTTGATCGATTAGAGGATTTGAATAAGGGATAGAACTTGTGTGCAAGCCTCCTAACTTGACTTTTTTATTTCTTTGCCTTTGGCTTTTTCTTTTTTGTATTTTCTCCTTTTTGTCCTTTGCGTTTTCTTTTACTTTTGCTTTTTTTTTCGCACTTGGATTTTTTTCACTTTTTTTTTTATTTTGCCTGGCATTGATATTTATTTAGTAAGGCTTACACACAAGTTTTTTATGGTTTTGGGTATTGGAAGGCTTGAACGATATATGTGGAGCTTTGATTTTGAAGGGATTATTTGGCTAATGGAGATGATGGTTTAAGGGATTTTATTTTTTGTTTGCATGGATGAGGATGGTTTATTGAAGGTGATGGCTTATTGGAATGATGGAGGGGAGAGGGGAATAACTCATAATCCAAAGTATGTCCATTTTTCATTTTTCTCTTTTTCATTTTCAGATTTTTTTTCTTTAATTAGTCAAGATCATTAGGTGATTTAAGTTTCATCATTAAATTAGAAGCATAAATAAAATGATGGAAGGCCAACAAAAATGAAAATGCGATTATTTTATTGATTAAAAATAAAATGGAACAAGGCTTTTAAATATTAAAGTCCTAAATGACATAGACTCGACATGAAAGGAAATGAAGCATCTAGGGGAAGTACTCTCCGACTCAACCTGGAAAACTAGCGTTAAATGACTATTCCCTGGTATTATTTAAGCATTGCCCAAGGGGTTGCTATTGTTGATGACTTTTGCTGTAGGCGGAATCGGTAGTCTACCATCTTCTACCATGTCCTGTTGGGCGTGCTTCAAAGTCCAGCACTGCGATGTTGTATGCCCGTTTCCTTGGTGGTACTTGTAGTATGCATTAGGATTCCATTTCCTAGGTTTATTCTCAAGAGCAGGGTCTGGAGTAGGGCCGAGAGGATGAAGTGCTCCTTTTGCATGAAGCCTAGCGAAAGCTTCTTCTAGAGACATGCCCGACGGAGTGAATGTTCTTTGAGGCTTTTGATAACCTCTCTTTTCAGTAGTTAGGGCATTACCGTCGTTGCTACAAGGGTTGTTATTACTCTTCTTAAAAGAGTTGTTAATATTATTATAACCCTTGTTCTTATTGGCTTGCACCTCTTCCTCAATTAGTAGACCAACTTTGTAGAGCTTCGTGAAAGACTCTATAGGTTGGAATTTAATATGTTCCTCGTATTTAGACTGTAGATTACGGATCACCATTCGGACTTGGTCCTCTTCAAATGGCCTGTTTGTCATTTGTGAGGCCTTGTCCCTCCATCGGTTAAGGAAGGTGATAAAATCTTCGTTGGGGTTTTGTTTAGTTAACTCCAACTCACGAAGACCAATAGGAAGCTGAGTGTTATAAATGTACAGCTTGGGGAACTCTTCTTTGATGTAGTCCCAATCATTCAGCTTAACTTTGTTTAGTGATCTGAACCACTTAGATGGATGTGCATCCAAGGTCAAGGGAAAAATATAACTAAACAGGTCCTTGCTCATGCCCTTGAGAGCCATAGAGATGGAAAAAGCCCTCAAATGATCATCTGGGTCTTCGACCCCCATGAATTTTAGGAGGCCACCCAATGCAACCTTTTTAGGAAGCTTTTCCCTCAGTTCAGGATCCATGATGTCATGGCCATCAGTCTGACTCTCGAGTGCAGGAATTGAATGGATCAATTGCTCGAGTTTTTCGAACCTCAAATCTGTGTCGGATTTGATAGGAGGTGGTGGTGGTGGAGTGTCATCACACTCTTCTTCCTCAGTTATCAGCTTTTCTCTCAGCGCCTTGATCTCTTTGTCTTGTCCCTCAAGACGAGAGTTCATCAGTTAGAGCTGAGCCATGATTGCATTGAGTTGTTCAGAAGTGTCTCCCATCCCGGATGATGATTCAGATGATTCAGAAGTTTCGGAAGACGCGTCTGAAAAGATGAGAACTTGTTTGATGATTTTGGGAGTGGGTTGACCTTGTATCCTCTCTGTAATCCCCCATAATTTTATGAATTTTATAAATATATTTTAATGTATATTTATATATATATATATTTTAGTATTTAAATAATTTATTTCATAGAATGTTGACTATTTGAAAGTCAAAAAGATTATTTAATGATTTTAAGTAATCAAATAAATTATTTTGTCATACTTTGAAAATTATTTAATAGTTTAAACATCTTTGAATTGTAGTGTAAAGGATTTTAAAATGGGTTAGAGGAACCCAACTCAACTCAAGTACCCAATCATTAAATGATTATTAAAAGCCCAAACACATTTTCCTAAGTCCACAAGGGGTTACCTATATGAACCCAACAAAACCCAAAATTCCCACACATTAAACACTCACCCTACATTTTCTGTCCTCTCTTTCTTTTCTCTCTCCTCCCCCACGGTTCTCTCTCTTTCTTCCTTCGGCTCTCCTCTTCTCTCGACCAACAGCAGCAGTGCCGGCCACCGCCGACCGCCGCCGCCTAGCAGCCGCTGACAGCCCAGCCGCCTCTCTCTCTCTCGGTCGTGCTTCCCCTCCTTCCTCTCTTTGGTTTATTTCTCTTCCTCGCTCCTCCATTTTATTTAATGTTACGTTTATGTTTTTAAGTATTGATTTAATGATTTAATGATTAAAATTTATAGTTTGATGATTTAAATATAAATTTCAGATTATGTAATTTGTATAATAAAGTAATTAAATTTCACATTTATTAATTATGTTTAAACTAGGGTTTTAAGTATCAAAGCATGGATTTTTAGAGTTTTATGAGTTAGAAATTGTAGTACAATATTATAGTTTATGAAAATTGAACACTCTTATATTTATGATTATGTTTAAGCATGTTTTAACGGGTTTTAAACACATTATAAGTTGCTGGAATTTTTATTAGTATGCTTATGATGGAGTTTTAATTGTCAAAGTATGGGTTTTTGAGAGTTTTAAATGACTAGTATGGTAGTACTATACTAGGGGACATTAATTGTTGGAGTTTTAATGATTAAAAAGGATTTTAAACACTTTTAAAGAGAGTTTAAAATATTTTAAAGTTGCTGGAATTTTATTTGAGTATTGATTAGTGGTTGTATTGATATTTGGTAAGCGGAGAATTCTCTTTAGGCGAATTCTAAGGTTGTTAAAGTGGCCTCGCATATTGTCTACACAAGGTACGTACATACCTATGTGTTAGTAGACTAGTATCATGTCCTAAGATTAGGATTGATGTAGTATCATGTATAGGGAACTATTTATGGTTCATATGTGATTTATATTCAAGTGGAATTGCATGTTTTATGCCGTTGTGTGAAGCATGTTGCTTATGTTGGTTATACTATGTTTTTATGGATGATTGATGTAAGCATATGGGATTGGGAACTTTGTTTTATTAATTCACATGAGGGATTAATAATTATGTTATTATTGGATCATGAATTGGATCATGTTGTTCCCTTTGGATTATTTCATTTACTTTATGAGGACCGAGGACCTTATTTGGTAAGTTGGTTATTCACCTATGAAAGGTTGGTTGATTGTTGACTTAGATCAACAAATAAATAATGGTTATGGAACTAATAATGGATTTATTCTTGGATTTTTAAGTTGTTGATCACCTTACCTAATCCTAAGATAAAAATGGAAGTATCATGTATCCTTGATGATTATATTGTTTTTCTTACTTTGTGAGTCATAACAAGTAAATAATTTAATAATCACTAAAAGTGGAAAGTGAATAGCAATATATAAGCTTTAGACTTGTGCACGTCTGAAGTGTTGGACTAGTATGAGTTGGAGTACATGGTGGTAGCCCATGGCTTTTCTTGGGACCGGATTGATTATCGCGTCCTATTTTATTTAATTAGTACATCGATATCGTTGGTCATGGGAGTACGGAGTCGCGCCCGTACTTCGTCTTCTAAATTGAAGACTTGTTTGGTTTGGACAACTCTTTCCATTGCCTATTCAATCTAAATTTAATTAACTTATTGGTTGTGGAGTCAAGTTCAGTAAAGTTAGTCTATCATGTTATTATATTATTGTTTAACTTTGCTTAAATGTTCATTAGTATCATGTTAGGATTTATTTATTACTATGTAGTACTCAGCTTTGCTGATTACGTGGTTTTGTGTGTATGTCGATCATGGTTGTGCCTTATTGATCCTGTGATGACCCATTTGGTGAGCAGTCTCTCGGGATCAATAGTGCATCGTCCATTTCAGGTTTGAAGATGATGCATCATGGGTTCGGGATTCGTGGAGAGCTTGTGTTAGCTTAATACTTTAGTTTACTTTTAATTATGGTTTGAGTTTGACTTTTTGTTGGTTTGACTTTAGTTTGGTTTTGAAGTTGACATATGGTTGACTAAGTTATTGTTTTCAAAGTTATTTATTATTTTTTGCTGCAAAATTCTGAATAAGCCGATACGTTATCACACGGGCGATAATACTGTGATAATTCTCTAAGTTTTATATTAAAAAGGTATTTTGGAAAATAGAGGATTGTCGGGGTGTTACAAAGTGGTATCTTGGAGCTTAGGCCAACCTTAAATTTTAGGCGCCTAGTTACTTAAAATGAATTTCATAGAAAACGAGCTCCTACTTATTCGTTGTGCTTAAATCATTTTTTTTCTTTTCGAAACATGTTTCAATTTCAAAAATGATTCGAAAATATTTTTTTTAGGTTCGAAATTTTTATTTGGTTCGAAAATTTTTTTAGGTCCGAATTTTTTTTTATGATTCTTTTCGGTTCTTTTCATTTTTTTGAAATTATATATTATTTATTATTTGTTTATTTTAGTACTCTTAGCTTATATTTTATTTTACTTTAGTAATTTTTGTGAGAGATGGGTAGTATAGGAAGGGCATATAGGATAGAAATATTATATGTCTGCATTTAGATATTTAGTTCAGGATGTTTATGTTTTTCTTCCCTGCTTAAGTGTTTAATGTTATTCCTAGCTTTAAATTATCATTTTATTCTTGCTTATTGTTTATTGTTGGGAATATACGCTAAGTGAGGGTATTATTTTTTTCTAGATGTCGTGTTCATCTGTTATAGGATCTCTAAATACGTCTCATAGAGAAGCTACTCGAGTAGTAAGCTACTCCAACCCAATTGTATTGAGTGATGATGAGTATGATGGAGAGTCTGATAGCGAGAGTTACACTAGCCTAGAAGTCATCATGCGCCATGTGTTAAAAGTAGGCATCCCTGATAGTGATGATGAGGTCATTCGGGAGTTTGATCATGCTAGAGGCGGACCATAATGGACATCTACCATGTTTGTTTTGAGGGTTGGGAGTGATTCTCGAGTCAGAATAGGATGAGCCTCAACCTAAGAAGATTTAAAGATTTACTAGAGCTAGAAATTCAGATTGTTTCTACTATGACAGTGAGGACAATGAAGAGTTTGAAGATGAGATGTTCACACCAGAGAAGTACAAGGAAACTAAGGATAAGACTGATAATGTAACTTCATAGACTATTTATGTATGTTTTAAGATTAATTGTTGGATTAGTAGCCAAGTTACAATGGTGTAAATTTCTTTCTTTAGCATCTTTACCTTTGTTAAGGAAGAAGTTAGTTATTATGGATTGGAAAAATATTATCATCATCATTTTGAGGAATAAAAGTGATTATTTAGCTATTAAAGTTGAGTAAGAAATTATTTTAGTACGCGAATGGGGAAAATTTTATTCTATTGTTGTGATTACATTTTTATTTAGTCCTCATATATATTATTGATGTGAATGCTGTTCATGAATGAGTATATGACTAATGATGGTTTTGTAGACACCAAATTTTGAACCCCTTTTTAGGGTAAATAAAGATTTTGAAAAGAAATAAAAATAACGAACACCGTCATGCATCGTGGAGCGCGCGCCCTGTCAAAGGCACATTTCATTTCGGAGCGCGAGTTTCATTCCGTCGTTTGGTTTTTCATTTTTGCGTATTAGTCATGCAGTTTCGGCTTAGAAAAAAAAATTTCCGTGAGTCGTAGTCAATAACTACAACCACCGTTTTAATAAAATGATTCGTAGTATAATCACACTCGTTTTTACTAATTTGACGAGTTTTCGTTAATTGTTTTAAGTTAGTTTTTCAAAAAATAGAAAAAAACGAGTCGCGATTAGGCGCCGGAATTTTAATCGTCTCCCAAAACCGGTAATAATCAGTTTTCTTGATGGTCAAGTCATTGGATAAAGAATAAGAATAAGAAGATTGTCTTGGTTGTTCAAAATTCCTTGTAACCCCCGAGAGTTGTTTTTTCTCACGACTCCCCATTTCATTAGCTTCTTCATAGTTGGGAGCCATTTTTTGAAAGAAGAAAAATTAGAGAAGAGATTGGAGTAGTGAAGATGGTGCATTTGGAAATGAAGAACCATGCCCCATTTTTAGATGGAAAAGATGATCATACATGATTCATGCCATGGATAATAAGTTTGAGTATTGTCCATAGGATTGTAAGGAGTGTCCTTCACCATGGCTAATGACCAAGCATTTGTGGTATGACAATTCTTGCTAAAGCCGGACATAAAAAATAATAGTGTCAATGATGAATCAAGAACGTTGATACAATCATTTTTCTAATAATCATCCAAAATAATGACCATGATCAATCTATTTTATATAGTGATCATCATTTTCCGATAAAGCGAATAAGCATTATGCATGAAAAAAATACTGAAAGATATTTTGAAAAACAGATAAATTTTTTTGCCATATGATGATTGGTCCACCATAGTTTATACTGAGGGTAATAACCTTAGGTCAACTCTTTTAGGTGACACGACCTGACAATGTCCTAATTTAAGGTGACATGATAACACATGGAGTCATAAAAAGTAAGTGATGGTGATTTGACAATTTGCTTGTCATAAAGGCCATGAGAAACTGTAAAAAAAAAATAAAAAATAAAAATCTGGAGTCAACCTGTAAGTATCGGAGTTTCTCACATTAACAAAAGACAAATTCATAAGACTAAAAAAAGAAGGCAATAAAGTCGCATTTTCAAAATTTAGAAAATTAATTGGAATTTTCTACTAAAGACTACAATAAAGTCGCATTTTCAAATGTTTTAGAAAGTTAATTGGGATTTTCTATTTAAGACGACAATAAAATCGCATTTTCAAATGTTTACAAAATTAATTGGGATTTTCTATCTAATACGACAATAAAGTCGCATTTTTCAAATGTTAGAAATGTAATTGGGATTTTCTATTTAAGACGATGATAAAGTCTCATTTTCAAATGTTTAGAATATTAATCGGGATTTTCTATCTAAGACGACAATGAAGTAAAAATTAATTGGAATTTTCTACATAAAGCAACACAAATTATATCACTGATGATAACTATTTTCTATGGAGAATATGTTATCTCAAAAGAAATTTTCTGTCAAAATTTTGTGTCTTTTCAAACATTGGTCATCATTTCCTCCAAAATTCGACCAATGTGGGGCATTCTATAGACACCAAATTTTGAACCCTTTCTTAGGGTAAATAAAGATTTTGAAAAGAAATAAAAATAACGAAAACAGTCATGCATCGTGGAGCGCGCGCCCCATCAATGGCACGTTTCCGTTCGGAGAGCGAGTTTCATTCCGTCGTATGGGTTTTCATTTTTGCGTATTAGTCATGCAGTTTCGGCTTAGAAATAAAATTTTCCGTGAGTCGTAGTCAATAACAACAACCACCATTTTAATAAAATGATTCGTAGTATAATCACGCTCGTTTTTACTAATTTGACGAGTTTTCGTTAATTGTTTTAAGCTAGTCTTTCGAAAAACAGAAGAAGAAAAACGAGTCGCGATTAGGCGCCGGAATTTTAATCGTCTCCCAAAACCGGTAATAATCAGTTTTCTTGATTGTCAAGTCATTGTTCATTGGATAAAGAATAATAATATATTCTTTAACCACTAATCACATCCTTTATCCATTAGTTAGAGAATAAGAATCATGAAAAGGAGTGAGAATAAGAATCAAATCTCATGTGTAAGAGGCAAGAATCCGGATTTTTTCCACCGGATTCGAGTTGTGCGCCAGGCACACGACTATGCGCCAGACGCATGATTGTGCGCCTAGCGCACAACAACATCATGCGCCAGACGAAGGGCCTTGTGCCTAGCGCACGGAGCTGTGCCTAGCGCAGACTCCTGCATTTGGCGCAGTGATCTAATCAGTTTTATTTTGCACGTTGTTCGATGCTATTTTTACGTATTTGGATGTATTTAGGGAAGAATATTTTCTGAAAATCTGATTTGCCTCATTGATGAGAAAATCCAAAAAGAATAAGAATGTTTGTATTTCCAAAAAGATTTGATGATGTCATTAGGGGTGAGGTCATTAGAGTGATGTCATTAGAGTGATTAAGGATGGGAAAAATCAGATTTTTTGGGTTAAAAATCTGATTTTCTACTTCTTTGAAATCGTAGTTCATCTCCCTCAAATCCTTATAATTACCCTCCTTTTTTCACTTCAAACCAAGTTGAGCTAAAAACAACTCAACTTCACTACTTCTCTCAATACTACTCTCATCTTCTCTACTACTTCCTTCCTCTAAAAAATCTCATTCAAGAAAATAAAGTAAAAGTTAGGAAAATAATTAGTAAGTAAAGAAGTTCATCAAAAGAAAAATACAAAAAAAGGGGTTTAAGTTAGTAATTAAGTGGATTTAGAAACTCACTTAGAAATTAAGACAATCACAAAAAAAGGTAGAAAAATTTGCAAAAGGAAGTGCATCATTGAGCTAGCAAGGTAAAGTTGGAGCTCTTGTTAGTTTCTTGATTATCTTCTTAATTACCTACTAACGTTCTCTTTGTTTCTACTTATTATTTTTTTAATTTTGGAGTGATTTGGGTATGTGGAAGTCCTAATAGGTTCCCAATCTTAAATCACCCATCTAGAATAGTCAACTCTAATGGGGATACTCATAGGAAATAACGTGTTTATGTGATTTTCCTTAATCAAGTTGTTGTTCATCACCAAAAAAATGTTTTCATTAAAAAATTCAAGAAGAGTTGTGCATAAACATCTCCATAAAAAAAATGTGATGCTATAAATATAATTAGTTTTAATTTCGTAATTTATTTCATTTTTTGTCTGCATTAACTAAATAGTTGATAGGATGTAATATTTTTCCTATGAAGTGCAAGATGTTTCCAAAAACGGGGCTTTGAAATTTCTAAAAAACGAATTTTGTATAAATAATTAAACATCATATAACTTTGTTGTGCAAAACTGATTTTTTCTAGTACCAGATAAGATTGTCTTGTTAATAAAGTTTAAAATAAAATCATTTAGATAAAACTAAAAACATCAAGTTTGCAGAAAACATCAGTAGATTTCCAAAAACATAGAAATCATGTTCATATGAATTTTATACAATTTTATTTTATATTTACAAAAACGTTCATGTAAATCACTAAATTCCAGAAAACTGATTTTCTCTTCAGTAAAGAAAATAAATAAAAAGGGTCTTAAATGTTTCCAATTTAAGTGAAAATTCCCAGTCTTGTTTTTCAAAGTGTCTAGAATGTTCATACCATAAATCACTTCAAAATAAGTTCAGCAAGTTGGATTTCAATGAACCAATTGGATAAAGCTCCTGTTTTGACCAATTTTAGAATAAAATTCACCATAATTTGAGTTGTCACTAAACGCTTATGAAATTTTCACACAACATAAATAACTCACTGACCTATCCATAGATGTATTACATGCTTAAGTTTACGCTTTCTACAGAAAGTTATGAGTTTTACAATTCAGTACAAGGACAAAAGTGCAATCTGGAAAATGAAATAAAGTGATTAACTCAATTTTCATAAAAAAAATCATGAAAATTTAAGTTTCTCTTAAAATGACTCATTTTATCATGTAAATAAAAATCAATAAAAATCGTCATAAAAAAAATCAAAGAAGTTAATTAATCATTAACTTTCACAAATTTACAAATAAACATGAATTTCAAAGCCCATTCAAGGAGATGAAGATCAAGGAGCATCATGGTGAAGATCAAGATTGAAGATTTGTATAGATCATAGAATTTGTACATTTTTGTTGTAATAATAGTTTCTTTGTAAATAATTATTGCATCACTCAATTAATGAAAAAACATGGAGATGTTTATGCATAATTTTCATAAATAATTCCACAACTCTTTTTAAATAAAATGAGCAACCAATATTACAAATGTTGCATGTTGGGCCCAATATATCATAGTATACGAAATAAATGACCCAATCTCAAATAAGAGGAAAAATTACAAATCTAACTAAGTTAAAAAGTATAATGATCCATCTTACAGTTTAAATTTTGTTCTCCATTTTCAAATGGATCAATCATATAATTTGACATAATTAGATTGGTAATTATGATCTCCGGATTGATTTTAGGCCGTTTCACGTGTCTCACTTTAAATGGCCAAATTCCGATTAGCCATACACAATCTCCAAATTTGATCTCAAATTGATCATTTCTCTCTAAATGACTTAATAATCTTCAATTAAGATTATTTCTCAAAAGCCTTCAAATTAGGAAGCAAACTTCTAAGACCTCTTGAAAATGATAAACGTGATCACTAATCAAGGTGGTTATTTCAATCCTCGATTAATCGCTAATTAGAGCGGTTAACTCAAACTCCTCATTTAATCACTAATTAAGGTGATTAGCTTATTCTTTTATCATATTTAATCACTAATTAGAGTGATTATCTTAAACCTTGGTTAATCACTAATTGAGGTGATTAACTTAACCCTCCTCATTTAATAACTAATTAGAGTGGTTATCTTAAACCTTAATAATCGTTAATTAGGGCGCAATTATTTTTCTCATGTAATCACTAATTAGAGTGATTATCTTAAAACTTAATAATCGTTAATTAGGGCGATAATTTTTCTCATTTAATCACTAATTAGACTGATTATCTTAAAACTTAATAATCGTTAATTAGGGCGATTATTTTTCCAATTTAATCACTAATTAGGGTGGTTAGCTTAAACCTTAAATAATCAATAATTAGGGTGGTTACTTCTTTCCTTCCTTATTAATCACTAATTAAGGTGGTTATCTTAATCTTTCATATTTAATCACTACTTATGGTGATTATCTTAATCTCATTTCAATGGCTAATTGAAGTGATTACCTTATTTTCCAATAGATGTGTTAAATTCTAAAGGTGAGTTATTCAGAATCTATTTCCATTTCATCCCCAATGGAATTGGCCATTTAGGGTGAGACATAAGATCGAACTACGATGGTCTTGATCCATGAGTGGATTCCAATCCCGCAATGATTGGTACGTAGTGCAACTTCAGTGCTCAAACCTACCATGTATAAATGATATATTGGTCCTAAATAAAAATGGTTGATGTGTATATGTGCAAACTATGTGATTTTCTTTCTTTTTAATAGCCATGATTACTTTAAAATGGAAAATAACGCATTTAATAAGAGCATGTTCTGTAGAACGGAAGAGGAGACGAGTTCCAGACATTCGCACCTCTTAACTTAAACCCCGAACCCTATCTCATGGTATGAAAGACCAATTTTCAAAAAACGCCTTATCCATATGAAGTCATCATCGTTTTAAATGATATTTCTTGAAATTGATTTTAAAATGATTTATTAAATAAATCTGTCCCTATTCAGATATTAATAGGGTGGCGACTTCAAAGTTTTCTGAAACTCGTAGTCCAATGAGAGACTTTCGTGGGATTCAGACCGTTAATTAAGACAGTAAAAAATCGGATACCACAGACTGGCGACTTCACTTGGACTTTACTTCCACTTGAAGTATAAGAGGTTTAAACCTGAACAATGCTTTATTTTCCATATGTATATATAATAAAAAAAAGAAAAGTTAATCATGGCTATTCACAATTTAATTTTTGTATATAGCATGCTTATGTGAAAATTATGTGTGCTTGGTAGATTATCGATCCATACACGTGCACTCTTTTTAACCATTTTATTATTAGGTCTGATACCTCTGTCTATTGGCAAGGGTCAGAATTTTAGAATGACAAATTAATAAATTAAGGGCGTAAAACCTGCATCCGCGAGCTATTGCGACCGGCTCTGTTAGGAGCGTCCACCCTCGATGGACACAATGGAAGTGACTCGAGGCCACTTTAACATAATCTCTCCCTAAATGAATCACCATTTAGTTGACTTTTAGGACACAAGGATCAATGCACAAATGTCCTTTATTTATTTCAGTTATTGAATAATGTGAAAATTTTTCAAAAAATCCTCAGTCCGTTTTCTGTCAGTCAATATTTTAGTAATCATTAACTGTAGCTGAATTGCTGCTGAAATGATTATTGAAATATTAAGAGTATTCTTGTTTATTTATCAGAAGTGTCATGTAAAAAAATGTGTGCTCACCCATTTTCAAAAAAAAAAAACTCACATTTGCTTCATAATTATTTTCCCAAAAACAAAATTGATTTTTAAAAGAAAATATCATGTTTTGAAAATATGATCCCAAAACAAGAAAAAAAATGATAAATGAAAAATAAATTAAAAAGAGTCGTAATCACGGGTTCAAAACGTGTCATATTTAGAAATTAGAATGTAATTAAAACATATAGTCTAAAACACGAGAAGTCAAGTCTAAAAAAATTGTGTCAAAAAGATAAGATCAAAAGGGATAATCATTTTCGAAAAAAAAAGAGGAAAATTCTTCCATTTCCTGCTAAAAACACATATAAAGAAAAATTCATCAGTCATTGACTAACATTGTTAGTGTGTACATTTCTGGTACTTCAAATTAGTCTAATCCTAAGAGGTGGAATAGACGTATTCAAACAGGAGAATACATGGCCTGACGCCTAGCAAACTGAACTCGGAAAAAGGTTGAGAAGAACCCGAGTACTTCACATTAGTCTAATCCTAAAAGGTGGAACAGACGTCTTCAAACAGGAGAATACATGGCATGGCGCCCAGCAAACAGAAATCTGAAAAATTTGAGAAGTACCTGAATCATTTAATTGCTTTTATATATTGTACTTTGTAGGTAGAGCTACGTGCGGCTTGATCCCCTAAAAAAACAAAAACAAATTTTTTTGTTGTTGTAATGCATCTATCTTAGCTTTCTCTACAATGTAATGTACTAAAAGGGGTATGTAGGCAACTCATTTTCTGAGTGCAGCTGCAAAAAAGAAAGAAAAAATGTAAAATTTCATTTTTAATATATCAGAACTACGTTGGGCCTGATTCTCCATTCAAAAAAACAATCATCACAAGAAAAATTTCTTCCCCAAATCCAAATCCACTTATGGACATATGTAGGCAACCTTCGGGTGCGGCCCCTTTTGCATTTGATATTTTCTTTCATGCTTTCAGCGCTTAAAAGCAATCAATACATGCAGATCGCCAAGAAGAACGATGTCTGGGGCATTATAATTTGCCAAAATGAGGACATCGGCCTCGTTATACCTCTTTTATCTTATTTCTATAGCAGCAGGAAATGGAAGGATATCACCAAATTGATTTTGAAAAAACGTTTGTGTCATATCCCAGAAAAATATGAGTCTAAAAAGTGGAAGTTTAAAATGTAAATAAAAAGGTCCAAGTCTAAAAAAGATAATAACAAGTCAAAGAAATTTAATGAAAAATCCAAAACAAATGATAAAGTCAAGGTTTCACACCTTTTAATAAATGATAACTGAAATTGGGGTTAAAAGAAAATAAATTTCAAAGATATCATTTCTTTCATTCCTTACAACAACAAAAAAAAGAAAAAAAAGAAACAAAGTCTGGATAAATTTTTATGCTAACTTTTTCATCTCATTTCACAGGAACTCTGCCTGGACCTGCTCAGGATCTAGGCTAATTCGCCAAGTTCGACCACAGTGAACGTTCTCCGTCGCATATCTGTCATCCTTGTCTACACCAACTGTATTTTCGCTACACGACTCAAAGCAACATGTCTGAAATTCCGAACAACGAGCACCAACAGAACTCTACCCCTCCACCTGATCTAATGATTGAGCTCCGAGGACTTGTCCAGGCCATGCTTGACCGACAGGATAAAATTGAACAAACTGTGTTGGGCATAATGCGCCAAAGCACACAGGTGCCTCCTCCTCCTCCTCCGGAGTCGGAAGTAGGTTCACCTTTCCACCTTGAGCCTATGAACAATGAGAGAGAAATTCCCACTAAGCTCGAGGAAGAAGTAGTCAAGCTCAAGGAAGTCTTAAAAGGCATGACGAAGGCTGAACCATGGATGGACATACATGGGTTAACACTTTTCCCAAAGGCACGATTACTCCATGGTTTCAAGATGCCTAATTTGACAAAGTTTGATGGGACCGGTAGCCCCACCTATTTCCTGAAAATGTATGTAGGGGTAATGAGTCCCTGGGGAGTGGAAGAATCTTTGATGGCGCTGCAGCACATTGGTTCCTCAACCTTAAAAACACAAAGAAATCCACTTGGGCAAACATAGTCAGAGAGTTCTCAAACCAGTACAAATATAATGATGAAATTGATGTTACTAGAAGGGATCTGGAGACCACTTCCGAAAACTTTAATGAGACATTTTCTTCATTCATCACTCGGTGGAGAAACAACGCTTCCAGAATGATGAGTAGGCCTAATAAGGAGGAACAGCTGCAAATGGCTGTGAAGAACCTTCTTCCTGTTTATCAGAAGCATATGGCCTACCAATATTTCCCGACTTTCAAAGCTTTGATTGCTACGGGAACTCTAGTTGAGGATGCTGTGAAAAGGGGAGACATCAAGAAAGATGAACCTACTGGCGGCACTACTTATAATTCAAAGTTTGGAAATAACAAAAGAGCCCCAAACAATGATTCAGCAATTCCTAAAACAGCTAATGCGATCCATGCTATTGGCGCATCCTCTGCATTCCAGTTGCGACCACAAAGGAACTTTACTCCTTTGAACATGACTTATTCCCAAGCTCTCTCCAAGCTAAAAAAGGCCAATCTCATTCAACCCTTGAATCCACGTCCACCTCCTAAAAATCCTTACCCTGGTTATGACCCAAACCAAAACTGTGAATATCATCAAAGCCCGGGGCATAATACTGAAAACTGCACGACTCTAAAGCATCAAATTCAAAACCTTGTGGATGATGGAAAACTCTCTTTAGGATCCACTTCCACTAAACCAAACGACTCTCAGCTCAACATCACAAAAAACCCCCTTCCTAATCATAAACCCTCATTTGCGATTAATGCAATCTCTTCTGTGTCAGACGGATGCGATCCAATCCAGTTAATACGCAAGACAATTCCCCAAATGTACGAAATGCCAATAGCCGTAGGTTACAAGTGCCTGGTTTATGACTATTCTACTCAAGAAAAGGTCAAAATGATGCCTTGCAAAGACCCCAGTTTCACTCTCAACAAGGATCCATTCTCTGACATGTGTGGAACCTTGGATTATGATGGTGCCTTCTTCATTATAGACTCTGATGCTGATGAAGATGCCTCTTCGGTCTTGACAATTGTGGAGAAATATACTGGAAGACATTCCACCACTCCAAATACATACCGGCGCCCCATCTGCCTCGATGATCTTAGTCATGAGGAGTACGTGGATATATCTCATTTGACTAGAGCAGGTCACCATTTTAAACCATCCCATTTAGAGGATGAAAATCCGTTGGAGGTATTGAGAAGGAAAGAAATGGGCAAGGAGCCAATGACAGAGGATAGTAACAAGGAAGATGATGCTATTAAGCGCATGAAAGAAGTAAATGCAAATGTTTCCATCTTTAATGCATTCCCAGCCTCATAGGGCAGCTGTTCTAAAGCATCTCAATGAAGCCTCGGTAAGTTCTTCCATAACACCTGACCAGATGGTGGGCCTCATTCATGGTGTAGATCGAACTCTCATGTTCACAGACAATGATCTCCCTGATAATATCAACCACAACAATTCATTGCACATCACTATACGCTGCAATGGATGGGAGATACCTAGAGTATTGATCGACAATGGCTTTGCGATCAACATTTGCCCTTGCGTGTGTTAGCAAGACTTGGGTATTCAAACGAATATCTGGTACCATCCAACCAGGTGGTCAGAGCATATAATAACGCCAAGAGGGAAGTGCTGGGTTTAATCAGCCTCCTCATTGAATGTGGTCCCGTGGCAAGGAAGGTGGAATTCATGGTCATTGACATTCAAGCATGTTTCAACCTTTTATTAGGAAGGCCGTGGCTGCATGAAAATAGAGCAGTAGCCTCTACTCTACATCAGAAGGTAAAACTTCTCACTGATCAGGGTACTGTGACTATTTCTGGTGATCCGGAAATTATGACCATCTCCAACACCGGAAAATCGGTATTGTATCTGAACGAAGTAGAGGGCACTAGGTTGGATGGTTATACTATCCACTGTATTTTAGCAGCACCTGAAATTTCATGGATGAATGAGGTCCCATCAGCCACACGAGATGTAAGCTCTGAAGAAACAGAACCAGAGTATAGTGACGATGACGAGGAAGAAATAGGAGTTCCAATTCAAGCATCGGCAGTCATGATACGTCAGTTGAAGCACCGGAGGAATCCTGTGTCGGCAATCCTCAAGATGATGATAATGACTCAAAGAAGAGATCTAGGACTGATGATTTTGACCTGGACTTTAATGTAGTAGGTTCTATCCGAGAAGTTCACACTGAATCACTGATTCTCTTTCCAGGATATCAACACGAGGATCATTATCGTGAGTTACCACAGTTCCGGAAATTTAACGGGAATGGTGATCCTTTTGTCCACTTAGTTGGATTTGTGAATGCCTTGCACCCATGGGGCATACCAGAGGAAGATTACCCCATGCAGTTTGACAAGAGTTTAGAAGGACCAGCTTTGGATTGGTACTACTCTTTGGATTATGTGGATAGAGCTAGTTGGGAAAATGCTAGTCAAGCCTTTGTTAATTGGGCTCTTGAGCAGAAACAGACTGATGTCAAGAAGCTGAAGTTAGTCACTTTGCGTTCAAGCGCCTTAGAAACTTTCTCGCACTTTTGTTCGAGATGCACTCATATCCGTACACAGCTTCGTTTCCCTATTACTGATCGAGAATTCATGCTCATATTACTGCGGAACCTGATCAATTTCTATTATCGTCACATGGTTACTATCAGGTACACCCCCCTCAGCCACATGGAACAACATGGCTTTGACATCGATGCTCTGAAATTGCAAGAAAAACGACTTCGGGAAGATCTTGAAACTCCCAACACAAATCCAAGGGTATATGCTAAGATAGATGAACAATTGAGTATGGTGTATGATCGTTTTCGGAGCCAAGGTATAATCCAAGCCTCAGCATATGTGCATTGTTTACCCCTTCCCGGAACAGACATGAGCAAACTCTGCGCTTATTGTCGCCAATTTGGACATGAAACTGATCGATGCCATGAT
>CANSZD010004148.1:27500-176048 GCA_947648045.1 Beta corolliflora
AAATAATAAATAGTAGATAGTAAATAATATATAATAAATAATAAATAATAAATAATAATAATAATAAATAATAATAATTAACTAATAAATAATAAATAATAATAATAATAAATAATAAATAATAAATAATAAATAATAAATAATAAATAATAAATAATAATAATAATAATAATAATAATAATAATAATAATAATAATAATAATAATAATAATAATAATAATAATAATAATAATAATAATAATAATAATAATAATAATAATAATAATTTAATGAAGAAGCATCGAAATACATAAGGCCCAAAAAAATATTAAAATAAAAAAAATAAAAAAAATAAAAAAATACAATAATACAAAAAAATAAAAAAAAATAAAAAATAAAAAATTTAAAATAAATTACAAATTCATCGTTATTATAATTATAATATTAATAATAATAACAATATTAATAGTAATATTGAAAACAAAAATAATAATTATAACATTATAGTATACTGAACTTATTTTTGCTGAACTGAAATTATTTTTGTTGAACTGAAATTATTTTTGCTGAACTGAACTTATTTTTACTTATTTTTGGTGAACTGAACTTATTTTTACTTATTTTTGCTGAACTGAACTTATTTTTTCTGAACTGAACTTATTTTTACTTATTTTTGCTGAAAATAAGTCCAAAAGAACAGGGCCTAATTCTTTTTTTTCTACCTTTAGGTCCAAAAAGAAGAAATTTGTCCCTTCTCTAAGGATGACCAATTACCATCAGAAAACAAAAGCCTCAACCATATCGGGCAACAAATGCAGTTAAAGTGCCTGTAGGGTTTGCCATGCAACCTCTGTCCAAAGGATTTCAAAGCATGATGAAGATGGGTTATACTCAAGGAACCGAATTAGGGCGTGATGCTAGGGGAATAAAGCAACCAATCCCCATAGTAGATAAGCAAAACCGACGTGGATTAGGATATGATCCGGGCAGCATTTCTCACAACGTCAAAGAACCTTCTTTTACCCTCAACGGTCAGTTCATTCTGCAAGGAGATACTGAGTTGTACTATGAGTTTCCAGAACCTTGGCTTAGTAGGAAGGAACAGAAGATTTTACCTGGATTGGAGATATGCTTCAATGATGCTAGAAATATGGACTTAATCAAAAGTTGGTTTATCCAAAAACAAAAAATGAAAAAAGAAAATGACTGGGTGGATAATCTGGAACATGGAGTCCTTAAGAAGCTTTTCACTTCTGAGTCCTCTGAGGAAGGGGATTTTGACCCGGTGTCTTTGATGATACCTTTTGGCGAAAGCATTGAACATAAGTGTAGTATTGAGTGTCAGGCAAAAGACGGGCCTATAAAATTTAAAATGTTTTTAGGAAATCATCCTCCACATCCATCTCATGAAACTACCTTTTCACCCCTTTCAGATGGATATCATACTGATAGCTCATCTTCCAGCCAATCTACCTTGCATACCCAGTGAGAAGACTCTGACAGTGAGGAAATTGAATGTGAACCTTTATTTAAATACGTTTGCATGCAAGATGTTTGTTCTGACAGTGAATTTAATAATGATGAATCACTTGATACAATTGAAACATATATAAAACCCATGGAAGAGTCCATTGTAATTAATATTGGTACAGAAAATGCTGTAAAAGAAGTCAAAATAGGTTTGTCCCTATCCCCAACTGAACAATATGTGTTTATTGCATTGTTAAAAGAGTATGTAGATGTGTTTGCATGGTCTTATGCTGATATGCCTGGTGTTAATAGAGAAATTGCGGAACATCGCATTCCGTTACATCCTGAAAGCAAGCCTAAGCAGCAAAAGCTCCGCCGAATGAAACCAGAGATTAGTCTGAAAGTGAAAGAAGAAATCCAGAAACAGCTTGATGCCAAATTCATCCACACTGTAAAGCATTCGAGTTGACTCGCCAATATAGTGGTCGTACCTAAAAAGGATGGAAGAGTTTGGGTATGCATTGATTTTCGAGATTTGAATGCTGCATCACCAAAAGATTGCTTTCCTCTACCCCATATCGATGTCCTCGTGGATAGTACGGCTGGTCATGCAATGTTTTCCTTCATGGATGGGTTCTCAGGGTATAATCAAATACTCATGGCCCAAGAAGACATGACAAAGACGTCTTTCATCACTCTGTGGGGCACTTTTTGTTATCGAGTTATGCCTTTTGGTCTCAAGAATGCCGGGGCTACATATCAAAGGGTTGCAACCACTATCCTTCATGACCTCATCCACGACATTGTGGAGGTCTATGTAGATGACATGATCATGAAAAGTGAAGATCGTGAGGGGCATATTCCCGCACTAAGGTCCTTCTTTGAAAGAATCAGGAAATACAATCGGCAGAATTCAATAAATCAGCAGGTTCATCTCACAACTCACTATGAGATGTGAACCTATATTTAAGCTGCTCAGAAAAGGGGCATCCCATGAGTGGAACGAGGAATGTCAAGAAGCTTTCGATTCCATGAAAGAGTACCTTTCAAATCCGCCTGTTCTAATGCCACCTAGACCAGGACAACCCCTGATTTTGTACCTCACTATCACAGAAACAGCTATGGGAGCTCTCTTAGCCCAATATTAAGAAGGAAAAAAAGAAGGAAGTTGCCATATACTATCTCAGCAAAAAATTCTTGGAGTATGAGACAAGATATAGCCCACTGGAAAAAGCATATATCTCTATGGTCTATGCCACGAAGAAGTTGAGGCATCACCTTCAAGCTCATACCACCTATCTGATCTCAAGACTTGATCCAATCAAGTATCTGTTTGAAAAATCCATTCTTAGTGAAAGATTGGCAAGATGACATGCTATGCTTTATGATTTTGATATACAATGTGTTAGCCAAAAATCTGTTAAAGGAAGAGCCATATCTGAAGCCCTAGCAGAAGGACCAGTGTAAGGAGATGAATATGATAATGCATTCCCTGATGAGTACTTAGCATTCATTGACAACTCACAATGGTGCATGTATTTTGATGGAGCTTCTAATAGGAGAGGTAGTGGAGCAGGGGTTTTGTTAGTAGATCCCGATGGAGTCCATATTCCATTTGCTGTCAAGTTGGATTTCCCAACAACAAATAATACAGCTGAGTATGAAGCCTGTATATATGGAGTAAAAGCCGCTTTGGTAGCAGGGGCAAGACATCTCACCGTATATGGAGATTCTAATCTCATCAAACAATAGGAATTTGGAGGGTTAGAGATGAGAGACTTCAGCTCTACATATAATATCTTCAGGAGTTAATCCCATATTTCGATGATATCAGCTTCAAACATCTTCCTCGGGAACAAAATAGTTTCACTGATGCTTTAGCCAATCTCGCTGTTAATTTAACATGGGAAAATGGTACAAAGATCCAGTCAGTTTTAATTGAAGAAAGGAAGGGGCCTACAGTGACGGTGGCACAAGTTGTCTCCATGCTGGCTCAGCAAGAGGATGATGATGTCTGGTATAAGAATATCAAGAATTTTCTGGAAACAATGCAATATCCAGAGGGAAGTGGCAAGAAGGACCGCATAGCCATTAGAAGGCTAGTTGCTCATTTTCACATTCTAAAAGGCAGACTATATCACAAAGGGTTTGATGGTACTCTGCAACTCTGCGTGAATGACAGCGAAAAGCAAGCCATCATGGAAGAAGTTCATGGAGGAGAATGAGGACCCCATATGAATGGAAGGATGCTGGCTCGTAAAATTTTGCGAGCTGGTTTTATTGGAGTACTTTAGAAGGTGATTGCATCAGCTTTGTCCGCGCCTGCAAGCAATGTCGGCTATTTGCTAACCTCAATCATATGCCACCTCCGTCACTACATAATATGACCTCTCCTTGGCCATTTTCGAGTTGGGGCAATCGGACAAATTCATCCGAAGGCTTCAAATGGGCATCAGTATATTCTTGTAGCAATTGATTACTTTTCGAAGTGGGTTGAAGCTGCATCATTTTCAAAGCTAGGGGCAAAACAAGTCTCGAAATTTGTGATTAACAACATTATCTGTCGGTATGGCATACCTTTTGAAATCATATCTGATAATGTGTCACAATTTGAGGGTCATATGAAGACCACTCTCGCAAAATACGCAATCAAGCATCATCAGTCCTTACCTTATCGTCCCCAAACAAATGGAGTTGTGGAAGCAGCCAATAAGACAATCAAGACTATTGTTGCCAAGATGACTAAGAAGACTAGGGAATGGCATGACAAACTCCCATATGCCCTTTGGGGATATAGGATATCAATTAGGACTCCAACAAGAACAACCCCATATTCTGTGGTTTATGGGATGGAGCCAGTCCTACCAGTTGAGGTGGAGATACAATCTCTCAGGGTCATAGCAGAAAGTGAAATCTCGGAAGACCAATGGTACAAAACTCGTTACGATGAGCTCACATTTGCAGATGAGCGCCGACTACAAGCTTTGCATAACATTCAACTCTATCAGCGGAGAATTGCTCGTGCATTTAACAAAAATGTTCGAGATAGAGACATTCAAGAAGGTGATCTAGTCTTAAAGGAAAATAGAGCTCCGTTGCATAATCCTCGGGGAAAATTCAAGCCTAACTGGTTTGGAACATTCCTAGTCAAGCATGTCACCACGGCTGGAGCAGTAAAGCTAATGGATTTTGATGGAAATGAATTTTTCACTAACCTTGATCAGTTGAAGAAATACTACCATTAGGCATCAAAGTAATTGTAATAGTCTTAGTTAAGTAACCAAGCAGTTTCGGAATTTTGTATCCTATCTAGTTATTCTTAATAAACATGCCATGTGTTTCTAGATATTCATATAATGTATGCAAAAAAAAAAGAGAAAAAAAAACGAAAAAAGAAAAAAAAATGAAATGGAAAAAAAGAAAAAAAAAACGAAAAAGAAAAAAAAAACGAAAAAGAAAAAAAAAGGAGAAAAAGAAAAATGATGAAACATGTTTTTGATTGTTAAGGTTTTATGTGTTATGCTTAGCTTTTATGTGTCATATGATTGATTAATTATGATTTGCGTGTCATATTTAATGTTAAAGTGTGCACGTGTTTAGAATTGTGTTCACATTGAATTTCTCACAAGCAGATAATTCTCACAAACAGATCTTTTTATTCATCCCAACTGGGGTACTTCATTTCATACATAAAAAGACATAAAGCCTTCATTTCCTACAAACTAAAAAAAAAAACTAAAAAAAAACAACATGAAAAAACAACATGATATTTTTCTCAAACCTTTCTCCTCTTTATGGTAGGCCCGTCTGAATCATTGTCTTGACCAATATCCGCCAGAAGCCATTGAATGTAATGTTCATCAATTAGTGGACAGTGAGGTTCAGGTAGCGCTGATATAATTTTAGCTCCCTGCCATATAGTAGGCATTCTCTGAATACCACTCATATCAGCCTCATAAGTGGTACAAGATGGAAGAACCTGGAGGGCAGGAATGTGATGTTGCCTCCAACCTATTTGCCTTAGACACCTCCATGGAAGGTAGAAAGTGACTTGGCAAAGCCATAGAAAAAAATCCTCCCACCCACCATTTTTGCTAAGTTGATAGAAGAAAGGAAGAAGACCTCTCTCCCGGACATGACTAGTTTTGTAAGTAAGGCTCTTGTGGGGTTTCATGAGAGAAATTTTTTCCAACAACCATAAGTGAAGGGCTAGTGGACGTCCCCTCACGAAACTTTGGGGTTTTCTTTTGAGTTCATCTAAGCCAATAAACATTTCCCCCAAAATAAGTGGTCCAAGACGACCCCCACTAACAATTTGAGGAATAAGTGAAAGACACCGCACATGGCATGCGTTTAAAGACCATTTAGTGAGGGTACTTCCCAAAATCATAAGAATGCAAGCATTTTCTCTAGCAATCCTATAGTTGGCATTATTAGAGAATTACCAAGTGCCAAATTGGAAAGTCAACAATAAGTTAAGAAGAAGTACCTCACCATATTGTAGGTGGTTGTCATGCCAATTTTCAAGAAGATATAAAGTTGTTGATAAATCTCCTGAGATCCTTGTAGGAGATCTAGGTGTGATAACTGGACCATTAGATGGTAAGCCTAGCAAACCCTCGACCTGTTCAACAAGAGGCACAATCTCCCGGTCTCCAAAGCGGAAGACATGACGAGATTCATCCCAATATTGGGAAGCAGCATGAATCATGTCATAACAGATAGAAAGTGAATGCAAAGGCATAAGAGCCTTTGTGAAGCGGGAATAAGAAGAAGATTGTCTTGGTTGCTCCAAATTCCTTGTAACCCCCGAGAGTTGTTTTTCTCACGACTCCCCATTTCATTAGCTTCTTCATAGTTGGGAGCCATTTTTTGAAAGAAGAAAAATTAGAGAAGAGATTGGAGTAGTGAAGATGGTGCATTTGGAAATGAAGAACCATGCCCCTTTTTAAGATGGAAAAGATGATCATCCATGATTCATGCCATATATAATAAGTTTGAGTATTGTCCATAGGATTATAAGGAGTGTCCTTCACCACGGCTAATGACCAAGCATTTGTGGTATGACAATTCTTGCTAAAGCCAGACATAAAAAAAAATAGTGTCAATGATGAATCAAGAACGTTGATACGATCCTTTTTCTAATAATCATCTAAAATAATGACTATGATCAATCTATTTTATATAGTGATCATCATTTTCCGATAAAGCGAATAAGCATTATGCATGAAAAAAATTCCTGAAATATTTTTTGAAAAACCGATTAATTTTTTTGCCATATAATGATTGGTCCACCATAGTTTATCTAGAGGGAAATAACCTTAGGTCAACTCTTTTAGGTGACACGACCTGACAATATCCTAATTTAAGGTAACATGATAACACATGCAGTCATAAAAAGTAAGTGATGGTGATTTGACAATTTGCTTGTCATCAAGGCCATGAAAAACTGTAAAGAAAAATATAAAAAAAAAAATCTGGAGTCAACCTGTAAGTGTCGGAGTTTCTCACATTAACAAAAGACAAATTCATAAGACAAAAAAAAGACGCCAATAAAGTCTCATTTTCAAAATTTAGAAAATTAATTGGAATTTTCTACTAAAGACGACAATAAAGTCGCATTTTCAAATGTTTTAGAAAGTTAATTGCGATTTTCTATCTAAGACGACAATAAAGTCGCATTTTCAAATGTTTACAAAATTAATTGGGATTTTCTATCTAAGACGACAATAAAGTCGCATTTTTCAAATGTTAGAAAAGTAATTGGGATTTTCTATTTAAGACGATGATAAAGTCGCATTTTCAAATGTTTAGAATATTAATCGGGATTTTCTATCTAAGACGACGATGAAGTCGCATTTTCAATTTTAGAAAATTAATTGGGATTTTCTACATAAAGCAACGTAAATTATAGCATTGATGATAACTATTTTCTATGGAGAATATGTTATCTCAAAAGAAATTTTTTGTCAAAATTTTGTGTCTTTTCAAACATTGGTCATCATTTCCTCCAAAATTCGACCAATGTGGGGCATTCTATAGACACCAAATTTTGAACCCCTTTTTAGGGTAAATAAAGATTTTGAAAAGAAATAAAAATAACGAAAACCGTCATGCATCGTGGAGCGTGCTCCCCGTCAAAGGCACGTTTCGTCTCGGAGCGCGAGTTTCATTCCATCGTATGGTTTTCCATTTTTGCGTATTAGTCATGTAGTTTCGGCTTAGAAATAAAATGAGCGCGAGTTTTCGTTAATTGTTTTAAGTTTGTTTTTCGAAAAACAGAAAAATAAAACGAGTCGCGATTAGGCGCCAGAATTTTAATCGTCTCCCAAAACCGGTAATAATCAGTTTTCTTGATGGTCAAGTCATTGTTCATTGGATAAAGAATAAGAATATATTCTTTAACCACTAATCACATATCCATTAGTTAGAGAATAAGAATCATGAAAAGGAGTGAGAATAAGAATCAAATCTCATGTGTAAGAAGCAAGAATTCGGATTTTTTCCACCGGATTCGAGTTGTGCGCCAGGCACACGACCATGCACCAGACGCATGATTGTGCTCCTAGAGCACGACAACATCCTGCACCAGACGCAGGGCCTTGCGCCTAGCGCACGGAGCTGTGCCTAGCGCAGTGATCTAATCAGTTTTGTTTTGCACGTTGTTCGATGTAATTTTTATGTATTAGGATGTATTTAGGGAAGAATATTTTCTGAAAATCTGATTTGTCCCATTGATGAGAAAATCCAAAAAGAATAAGAATATTTTTATTTCCAAAGAGATTTAATGATGTCATTAGGGTGAGGTCATTAGAGTGATTTCATTAGGGTGATTAAGGATGGGAAAAATCAGATTTTTTGGGTTAAAAATCAGATTTTCTACTTCTTTGAAACCCTAGTTCATCTCCCTCATTTCCTTATAAATACCCTCCTTTTTTTTACTTCAAACCAAGTTGAGCTAAAAACAACTCAACTTCACTACTTCTCTCAATACTACTCTCATCTTCTCTACTACTCCTTCCTTTAAAAAATCTCATTCAAGAAAAGAAAGTAAAAGTTAGGAAAATAATTAGTAAGTAAATAAGTTCATCAAAAGAAAAATACAAAAAAAGGAGTTTAAGTTAGTAATTAAGTGGATTTAGAAACTCACTTAGAAATTAAGAAAGTCACAAAAAAAAGGTAGAAAAATTTGCAAAAGGAAGTGCATCATTGAGCTAGCAAGGTAAAGTTGGAGCTCTTGTTATTTTCTTGATTATCTTCTTAATTACCTACTAACGTTCTCTTTGTTTCTACTTATTATTTTTTTAATTTTGGAGTGATTTGGGTATGTGGAAGTCCTAATAGGTTCCCAACCTTAAATCAACAACCTAGAATAGTCAACTCTAATGGGGAGACTCTTAGGAAACAATGTGTTTATGTGATTTTCCTTAATCAAGTTGTTGTTCATCACCAAAAAAATGTTTTCATAAAAAAATTCAAAAAGAGTTGTGCATAAACATCTCCATAAAAAAAATTGTGATGCTGTAATTATAATCAGTTTTAATTTCGTACTTTATTTTATTTTTCGTCTGCATTAACTAAATAGTTAATAGGATGTAATATTTTTCCTATGAAGTGCAAGATGTTTCCAGCAACTGGGCTTTGGAATTTCTAAAAAACGAATTTTGTATAAATAATTAAAAATCATACAACTTTGTTGTGAAAAACTGATTTTGTCCAGTACCACATAAGATTGTCTTGTTATTAAAGTTTAAAATAAAATCATTTAGATAAAACTAAAAACATCAAGTTTGAAGAAAACATCAGTAGATTTCCAAAAACATAAAAATCATGTTCATATGAATTTTATACAATTTTATATCATTTTTACAAAAACGTTCATGTAAATCACTAAATAAAAAAGGGTCTTAAATGTGTCCAATTTAAGTGAAAATTTCCAGTTTAGTTCTTCAAAGTGTCTAGAATGTTCATACTAAAATTCATTTTAAAATAAGTTCAGAAAGTTGGATTTTAAAGAACCAATTGGATAAAGGTCATGTTTTGACCAATTTTAGAATAAAATTCACCATAATTGGAGTTGTCACTAAAAGCTTATGAAATTTTGACACAACATAAAGAACAAAAGTTATGAGTTCTACAAGTCAGTATAAGGACAAAAGTACAATCCCGGAAAATGAAATAAAGTGATTAACTCAATTTTCAAAAAAAAAATATTTTCTTTTCACACGAAAATGTTAATTAAAAATCATGAAAATTTAAGTTTCTCTTAAAATGACTCATTTTATCATGTAAATAAAAATCAATAAAAATCGTCATAAAAAAGAAAATCAAAAAAGTTAATTAATTTTAACTTTCACAAATTTACAAATAAACATGAATTCCAAAGCCCATTCAAGGAGATGAAGATCAAGGAGCATCATGGTGAACATCAAGATTGAAGATTTGTATAGATCATAGAATTTGTACATTTTTGTTGTAATAATAGTTTCTTTGTAAATAATTATTGCATCACTCAATCAATGAAAAAACATGGAGATGTTTATGCATAATTTTCATAAATAATTCCACAACTCTTTTTAAATAAAATGAGCAACCAATGTTACAAATGTTGCATGTTGGGCCCAATATATCATAGTATATGAATTAAATGACCCAATCTCAATCAAGAGGAAAAATTGCAACTCTAACTAAGTTAAAAAGTATGATGATCCATCTTACATTTTAAAATTTGTTCTCCATTTTCAAATGGATCAATCTTATAATTTGACATAATTAGATTGGTAATTATGATCTCTGAATTGATTTTAGGCCATTTCACGTGTCTCACTTTAAATGGCCAAATTCCGATTAGCCAAACACAATTTCCAAATTTGATCTCAAATTGATCATTTCTCTCTAAATGACTTAATAAACTTCAATTAAGATTATTTCTCAAAAGCCTTCAAATTAGGAAGCAAACTTCTAAGACCTCTTGAAAATCATAAACGTGATCACTAATCTAGGTGGTTATTTCAATCCGCGATTAATCGCTAATTAGAGCGGTTAACTTAAACTCCTCATTTAATCACTAATTAGGGTGATTAGCTTAACCTTTCATCATATTTAATCACTAATTAGAGTGATTATCTTAAACCTTGGTTAATCACTAATTTAGGTGATTAACTTAACCCTCCTCATTTAATCACTAATTAGAGTGATTATCTTAAACCTTAATAATCGTTAATTAGGGCGATTATTTTTCTCATTTAATCAGTAATTAGAGTGATTATCTTAAAACTTAATAATCGTTAATTATGGCGATTATTTTTCTCATTTAATCACTAATAATAGTGATTATCTTAAAACTTAATAATCGTAAATTAGGGCGATTATTTTTCCTATTTAATCACTAATTAGGGTGGTTAGCTTAAACCTTGAATAATCACTAATTAGGGTGATTACTTCTTTCCTTCCTTATTAATCACTAATTAAGGTGGTTATCTTAATCCTTCATATTTAATCACAACTTAAGGTGATTATCTTAATCTCATTTCAATCGCTAATTGGAGTGATTACCTTATTTTCCAATAGATTTGTTTAATTCTAAAGGTGATTTATTCATAATCTATTTTCTTTTCTTCCCCAATGGAATTGGCTATTTAGGGTGAGACATAAGATCGAACTACGATGGTTTTGATCCATGAGTGGATTCCAATCCCGCAATGATTGGTACGTAGTGCAACTTCAGTGCTCAAACCTACCATGTACAAATGATATATTGGTCCTAAATAAAAATAGTTGATGTGTATATTTGCAAACTATGTGATTTTCTTTCTTTTAATATCCATGATTACATTAAAATGGAAAATAACGCATTTAGTAAGAGCCCGTTCTGTAGAACGGAAGAGGGGACGAGTTCCAGACGTTCTGTAGAATGGTATGAAGACCAATATAATTTTTTAAAAAAGCCTTATCCATATGAAGTCATCATCATTTTAAATGATATTTCTTGAAATTGATTTTAAAATGATTTATTAAATAAATCTGTCCCTATTCAGATATTAATAGGTTGGCGACTTCAAAGTTTTCTAAAACTCATAGTCCAATGAGAGACTTTCGTGGGATTCAGACCGTTAATTATGACAGTCAAAAATCGGATACCACAGGTTTATAGTGATTGAATTTGGCACTACTATAATTTCATAGAATGTTATTATGATGCGATCTTGTATGATCAAGTCGAATTGATGCCTTTATAGTAAATGGCAAGTAGTTGTGAATCAGAACCTAAAGTAGAGTTACGTTAAATTTCTGGTCGCGCAGTAGAATGGCCAACAACGATAACGCCTTAGCTTCAGCTATTCGCCTAATGGCATAGAAATTGATTCAAGAAAGAGCTGAGCGTCCCGATCATGCAGGGGACATGTTTGAAAGACTAGCTAAGTTTAAACCACCGTACTTTTTGGGGCAAGCTAACTCTACCTTCTAAGAGAGTTGGATTAGGGAGTTTGAAAAGATTTTTGGGGCTGTAAATTGTCCTGAGGTTATTAAATTAGGTCAAGCTGTGTTATATCTAAAAGATGAGGATGACTTATGGTGGAAGGAAAATAGTGTTAGACTTAGTGGTGTGGAAGGTTTTAATTGGGATTCCTTTATTGCTGCTTTAAGAGGAAAATTTTACCCTGCTTTTATTAGAAAACAAAAGGCTCAGGAGTTCATAAACCTTAGGATGGGGAGTATGACTATCTATGAGTATTATAGCAAGTTCATAGCATTGTCTAGGTTTGCACCTGAGGTAGTAGCTACTGAAGAGCTAAAGGCTCAATGATTTGAGCAAGATTTGACTGAGGAAATCCAATTGGGGTTAGGTGGTGAGACTTTTGCATCCCTATATGTTGTTTATGGAAGAGCCGCCCATATTAATGGTCTTCAGTCGAGGCGTGACAAGAAGAATGTTGTAGTGGGTGAGAAAAGAAAGGATTTCAATGGTGGAGGAAATCAGGGGAACTTTAAGAAGAATAGAAATGGGAATGGGCATTAATAATAAGGAAGGAATGGTCAAGGCTTTAATAATAAGGGCCAGTCTGAGAGGAGTTACAATTGTAAGAAGTGTAACAAGAACCACACTAGTAGAGACTGTAAAGGAGATCTAGTAACCTGTCATTACTGCCAAAAGAAGGGGCATAGAGAATTTGAATGCTTCACCAAGCAAAGGAAAGAGCATAATGGTAATGAGAGTGGTAATCAGGGAAGGTATGGGTTCAACCAATCAGGCAACCAAGGGTCGAAGCCTATAGGGTCGCAGAACAACCAAGGAAGCTACAATAAGCCTGCTAGTGAGAGCAACAACAACAACTAGAGTAAAGCTCCGGGTAAGCTGTTCGTGATGAGTCACCATGAAGCTGAGAGATTTGCCGACGTAGTTTCTGGTACTTTTTCTATTAACTCCGTTCTCGTTAATGCGTTGTTTGATTCTGGGGCGACCTATTCGTTTATTTCGTCGTCCGTTATTAAAAGTTTGGGGTTGGTAGACTTTGAAGTAATTGACCTGTCTATTAGTATACCTACTAGAGAAGTCATAAGGTGTACCAAGTTGTTTAGAGACTTGCCTCTGAAGATAGGATACTGTGTTTTTTCTTCTAGTCTGATAAAGTTCAATCTAGGAGACCTAGACGTTATTCTTGGGATGAATTGGTTAGGTTTATAAGGCAAAAATAGACTGTGAAGCTCAAAAGGTAGTGTTGAGAAGCCCTTTGGGGAAGTTGACTTCGTATCGACGTTTTGGGAAGCCTAAGAACTTTGGGGTCATTTCTACAATGCAAGTGAAGAAGTTGGTGAAGAAGGGATGTGAGTTATTTTTCTGTAGTGTACAAAATGTAAGTAAAGAGGTTGAATTAAAGATTGTGGACGTACCAATTGTGAATGAGTTTATGGACGTGTTTCCAAGTGAGATTTCTGGTATGCTGCCTAAAAGAGCCGTTGAGTTCACCATAAACTTAGTCCCTGGTACTGCACCTATTTCTAAGGCACCATATAGAATGGCACCTCCTGAGATGAGCGAATTGAAGACGCAGTTGCAACAACTGTTGAATAAGGGTTATATTAGGCCTAGTGTGTCGCCTTGGGGAGCTCCTGTGTTGTTTGTGAAGAAGAAAGATGGAAGTATGAGATTGTGCATTGACTATAAGGAGTTGAACAATGTGACCATTAAGAATAAGTATCCTTTGCCTAGGATAGACAACCTGTTCGACCAGTTGAATGGAGCGAGTATGTTTTCGAAGATTGATTTGCGTTCGGGGTATTACCAGTTGAAGGTAGCTGATAAGGATATACCTAAGACTGCGTTTAGGATGCGTTATGGTCATTATGAGTTTACTGTGATGCCGTTTGAACTGACCAATGCTCCGGCTATATTTATGGATTTGATGAATAGGATATTCCATGAGTACTTAGATAAGTTCGTTGTGGTGTTCATTGATGATGTTTTGATCTATTCAAAGAGTGAATAAGAGCATGATGAGCATTTGAGGATAATATTGGAGACGCTTAGGAAGAACCAATTGTATGCCAAGTTCTCTAAGTGTGAATTCTGTTTGAAGAAAGTAGCATTTTTGGGTCATTATGTGTCTAAAGAAGGAGTTTCTGTGGATCCTGCAAAGATTCAAGTTGTTAGTGAGTGGCCTACTCCGAAGAATGTGTCAGATATTAGGAGTTTTCTGGGATTAGCTGGCTATTATAAGAGTTTTGTGAGAGATTTCTCGAAGATACCAAGGTCAATGACCAATTTGATGAAGAAAGAGTCAAAATTTGAGTGGAGTGAGAAGTGCGACGAAGCTTTTCAGATTTTGAAGGTGCGTTTGACCTCTGCACCTGTTTTAACCCTGCCTGATGGAAATGAGGGATTTCAGGTGTATAGTGATGCTTCGAAAAGTGGTTTGAGATGTGTCCTGCAGCAGAATGGGAAGGTGATCGCGTATGCATCGCGTCAGTTGAAACCGTATGAGTCTAATTATCCTACCTATGACCTAGAGTTAGCTGCTATTGTGTTTTCCATGAAAATTTGGAGACATTGCCTATATGGGGCAACTTGCAAGATCTTTACCGACCATAAGAGTTTGAAGTACATTTTCACCTAGAAGGATCTCAATATGAGGCAGAGGAGATGGTTAGAACTGATCAAAGATTATGACCTAGATATCTAGTATCATGAAGGGAAGGCGAATGTAGTTGCCGATGCTTTGAGCAGAAAATCAATCCATAGCATGAATGCGTTGGTAGTTTCCGAGGAATTGTGTAGAGATATGCAAAGGCTTAGCATAGAAATTCTAAATCCTAGGGAGATCCAGGCAAGATTGAGTGCTTTGTCATTAGGGTTGTCAGTTTTCGATGAGATCAAAGAGGGTCAAGTTGGAGACGAGCACCTAGATAAGATTAAGGAGAAAATGAAGCAAGGCAAGGAAGTTGACTTTAAGATTCATGATGATGGAAGCTTGAGGTTCAAGGGAAGGTGGTGTGTACCACAAAAATGTGAAGAGCTTAAGAGAAGGCGTATGGATGAGGGGCATAATACTCCATATTCTGTGCACCATGGGGGTGACAAGTTGTATAAGGATCTTAAGGAAATTTATTGGTGGCCGAATATAAAGCGTGAAGTTGCTGAGTTCGTGTCAAAGTGTCTAACCTGTCAGAAAGTAATGATTGACCATAAGAGACCAATGGGGATTCTATATCCATGGATTTTGTGACTGCTTTACCGAAGACAAGAAATGGCAATGATACTATTTGGGTTATCGTGGACCGTCTGACGAAGTCTACCGTGTTCGTTCCGATCAAAGAGACATGGAAGAAGAAGCAACTTGCGAAGACATACATCAAGCATGTAGTGAGTCTGCATGGAGTCCCAACGGACATTATTTCAGATCGTGCTTCGAGATTGCTCTCGAAATTTTGGCAAAAGGTCCAGTTGAATCTTGGAACAACGTTGAAGATGAGCACTACTTTTCATTCTACGACCGATGGTCAGACTGAAAGGACCAACCAGACTATGGAAGATATGTTGAGAGCGTGCGCAATTGATTTCCAAGGTAGTTGGGAAGATCACTTGGACTTGATTGAGTTTTCGTATAATAACAGTTACCATGCGAGTATTAAGATGGCTCCTTTTGAGGCGTTGTATGGGAGGAAGTGTAGAAGTCCCATTTTGCTGGAATGATTTTAGTGAAAATATAGTATTAGGGACGAAATTTATTGAGGAGACTGTTAAGATTGTTAAGTTGATTTAGGCTAGAATTCAAGCTGCTCAAGATAGGCAGGAGAGTTATGTTGTAATAGCCCTATTTTTAAAAACATTTATTAAGATGCTAATTATATTTATTAAGCTAATTATGTGTTGGATTCTCCTATTTTATTCGAGTTGGAGTATGAATTTTTATTTGTCGTGTTGTGATATATTAATCTATTTAATTTTATGAAGTGATTAATATTATTTACTAAAAGAGTGTTCTAAGTTATAGTGTTGTTTTATTTTATGTTTTAATGAAATAAGTCCACTTGGGTTTAGAGTGGTAGTCCAAAAGAAAAAGAGAAAAGAAACCCCCATCTCCCTCATTTTCCCTCTCTTCCCGTGTCCCCTTCTTCGTGGCTTGCTAACCAAGGGCCTAAGCCAGCTCCTGCTCTCCTTCCTTCTTCGTGTCCTCCTTGAATCAAGCCAGCAAAAAGATTCAACCTTGACATGTCAAAACTTCTCCATTTATCCCATTTTCTGATTTTAATTGGAGTTTAATGAGAAAACCAAAACCCCAAATCCCCAAATTCTCTATCTCGCATCCCCTTCTTTCTTCCTCGCCGGTGATGCCGCCGGAGTTGTTGTTGCTGCCCGAACCTTTCCCTACCCTGCTCGCGTCTTTCTCTCTACTCGTCGCGTGCTGGTTGTTGCGGTTGGTGCTGCGGCGGTTGTTGCTGTTGTTCGCTGGTGACTCGATCGTCGTGTTGCTGCGGTTGTTTGTGGTTGGTGGTACTGCCGCCGGATTGTTTTCCCCTCCCATGTTCTTGCTCGCGCCGCTGTTGTGGTCACCGCCGTTGCGCGGTGGAGCTCGTGTCTTCTCCATCCTCCTTGTGTTGATGCTCTAGTTTGGTACTAACCCTTCCAATCCCTCTTTTGAATTGGTTTTGTTTCATTGAAGTTATAAAATTTGGTGTGATAATGAAATTGTGCTATTATTATGTGAATGGATATGTTAAGTTTATGTGACTTGTTTCATGAATGCTAATGGTGGTGGTGTTGTTGATCTGTTGTAGTTGTTGTTATTGTTATGGGAATTATAGTTGTTGATTATCGTTATTGTTGTGAGGTGATTGTTGAAGGATGATTATGGAGTGGAGTATCATTTGGAGATGAAGATTAATGAAGGAGGTTGTATTGTTGGAATTTGGAATGCGGTTCAGGTAACTTTTATGTTCAGTAAAATCATTTACTCATGCCCTTGTATGTGTGGAATCTTCGTTCTGTTTTGATAAATAAGTTCGTACTATGGCCATAGTTATGAATATGTTGATTGTGGAGACATTATTGGATAATTATGAATATGCAATTGTTTTGCTGGCTTTGTTTATGAACTGAAAATAGAAAGTGGGCAAGGTATGGGTGGAGGACGGTTACTTCTTTTGACCTGATATGGTCGGCTACGCCTCATAACGAACCTTGGGGGTAGTATAGCTGGGCTCCATAACGAACCTTGGAGGCAGCGTTTGTCCAAATCCCATACTTGACACTGATTTGTTTAAGAGAATGAGCCATGACAGCGCTATAACGAATGGAAATGATTTGATAAATAAAATGTTTATAACGGGCTGAAGTAAAGGTTACGAGTTTTCCACCCATTTTGGAATTTTGTTTGTTTTGCATTTCTTCCTTGAATTTGCAGGTTTCGTGTTGTGAGCTCGGAATCGGAAGTGGAGCAAGAGTAGGATTCTGTGTATTATGGATTGAGTTTGTATTTAGATAGTTGATTAAGGAATAGTTATTTATATTTTCATTGTATATCACTTTGGGAATTTAGTTTAATTATTGGTGTAATTAAGGATATTTTTCCGCTGCGATTTTTATTTAATTAAGAGTTAATTCTAGATTATGGATGTTGAGTGTGTTTTATTAGCTGCTCGGAAGAACGGGCTGTTACATATGCTGATTTGAAGCGAAGAGAAGATGAATTCGCAGTTGGTGATAAAGTATTTTTGAAAGTGTCACCGACTAAAGGAGTAATGAGATTTGGTAAGAAGGGCAAACTAACTGCTAAGTATGTTGGCCCATATGAGATTTTGCAAAGAATTGGGAAGATAGCTTATAAGTTGGCTTTGCCAATGGAATTTGAGAAAATGCATGATGTGTTTCATATTTCCCAACTCACACTAGTGGAAAAAATTGCTTTTGCTACTTATCAAATGCTCCGGTTAACTAATCAACCCGAGCATTTGTGAAAATTTTAATAAAAAAAATTCACAAATGCTCGGGTTGATTAGTTAACCGGAGCATTTGATGTCAAACGCTCCGGTTGACTAATCAACCCGAGCATTTGTGAATAAGTGCTCCGGTTAGTCAACCCGAGCACTTAGACCCCTCTCTCGATTCATGAAATTAAACCTCGCACTATCCGTATTAGACCCTCCTCATCAGTCTTTCCCTCTCTATTGTTTGCCCTCCCTCCCAAGTCCCTCGCTTCATCGCTCCTCCCATTTTCTCTCTCCTCCCTTCGTCGTCCCTCTCGAACATTCTCTCGATTTCGATTTGATGAGAGAGAATTTGAGGTTCTAAACGCAGTGGCGAAAATGAGACCGGTTACAACTTCGCATATTTCACCGGCTGTAAGATCCAAACACAGCAAAACCCTAATAAAACTACTGAGGTATATATTTTCTTTTCGTCCTATATTAATTGTCGAATTTTTAGGGTTTTTTTGATTCATTTTTGCTCATATTTCTGGATCTGGAAGTTTTTGGATTAAAAGCTTGAATTTTATGAAAAATTCTATATGTTTTTTTAACTTGGCATATCATTGGACCCTTGGTATGTGATGCTCTTGGTTCAGTATTGTAGATTTGATTTAGCATTGTATAAAGATGTTCAAGTTAAGCTATACTGTGATTGCTGCTCCTATAAATGTTTGATATACCTTGCTTAGGCCTTAGACATAGTGTTAATGTTCATCACCCTGCACTTGCTATTTTCTAAGGATTTATGAAATATTATGCTTCTTCAAATTTCCACTAGCTTATGCATTATTTGTTATGCAAAACCCTTCTTGAATGGTGTGGGCATGTGTCAACTATGATACTCCTTTCTCTTAGTTTTGGTAATTTACCAATTTTCTGTATGTGTTCCATGCATTTTTGGTGACATTTGCAGGATATTGCCATGTATGTGAATTCTCCGGGAGGGTTAGTTACAGTTGGTAATCTTTTCTTATTATATTGAGTTTATGTGCTGATAAATGATGTCAGCTCCTCCCTTTTTTATTCCCTTGTCAAGTTATATGGCTTTAATCATCTCCTTGTTAGGTATGGCAATGTTTGACACAATGAGGCACATCCGACCTGATGTCTCCACTCTCCACTGTATGTGTTGGATTTGCACCAAGGTGACTTCATTTGACAAGAGGTCGGCCCCCGTGAACACTATCAGTTTTTTATTTCTAGGGTTTTTAACCTTTTTTTATTATTCCTAATCTAAACTTTGAGATGTGAAAATTCGTTTTCAGGTTTTTTTGCCATAATTCTTTTGGTGGTTGGTATGATTTGTTGGCGAGAATGAAGAAATCTTTTCGATAATGTAATTATAGCTCTTGAAGCTGATGTTTAGCATGCTGATACTCTGTAATATTTCATCTTCTCTCTCTTTGTATTATATATTTTTTTATTAATTTATTCAAATTTAACTTGTTTACATATGTAGGCTATATATTGTGAAATAGAGGGAATAGATTGGAGAATGTTGTTTAGGTCGGAAATTATATTACTGATTTAGTTTTGTGGCTTTAACTCCTAATTCTTTTTAAATATTTTGGTCATTGGTGAGCCCAACTATAGGTTGCAACTCGCAAGTGCTCAATAAAAAGTATAGCCAACTTGTATGATGTTCCTTTTAATAGCAAAAGCCATGGTAGGGAGGGGGCAGGGTGGAAGTGTGAAATGATGGTTTTTTTTATGAGAGGTTTAGGGTCTATTTTAGTAGTTAGTCTTGCGTATTCTATTGAATTGCAAGTTACTCGACATTCTAGAAAGTGCAAGTGAGATGTTTCTGGGTTGGATGACTTTTAGTTCTAGGGTTATATGGCTTTAACTCCTAATTTGTTCTCCTTTTTCATCATCTTCTTTTTTGTTTTCTCTGAATGAAATGTTTTCTTGTAGTAATTTTCACTTGGATTAGTTAGGCCACATTGGCGTACATTAGGTTCTAACTTATATTGGATATAACATATAGCGAGATGTGGTGATTGTTGCTTGACTATTAGATATAACATATTACGAGCTTATGTAATTTCAATGGCATCCAATGTATGTTAAGCCATCGATAATCATAATTTTGGTGCTGAATCATGATTTGTTCGCTCCACAGGTTTCGTGTGCTGAGGCATCTATGCTACTTCAGGTCAGTCTTGCAAGTTTCAGTTCTTCAAAGCTATGAATTGATTTTTTTGGTTGTGATTTGTTTCTTTGCAGTCATTATTGATGCTATAATATTCCTGAACATGAATCTGCATGCTAGCAGTTATATGGTTTTACTCCCTTGTCATAATTTATGATTATTTAGTTAATTCTTTTTTTTGTCTATGTGCATGCTAGATGCTGGAGGTTATTCAATTCGAAGGCCGGTCTCGATCTTACTCCATAAGATGCTTATATTTCTAGAGATAATCATTAGCTACAAGTATATTTCAGATTCTTAGTAAAGTATGGCTTGTAATTCAGTAGTAAGTCTTTCTAGAGTCATAACACTTAATTGTTTTTCTTTTTATTTAAAACTTAACCATCCTATAAGCTTCAATATTTTAACTGAGTAAGAATGTATAATTACTGGCTATCTTTTAATTACCACATATACTACGATGGATTGATGGTCATATACTTTTGCTTGGTGCCTTTCATTACAAACTATTGTTATTCTCATCTTGTCTCTCTCTTCTTTTGGATTTTCTTTGGGAGCAACACTATATATTTTGGTGCAGTGTTGAAATCCTTCGTTAGTTAAGAGGAGTGTGTCGACTGCACGAGCTTATAAATATGTGTATATTGTTGTAAAATCTTTGTCTCCAAGAAACCAACCAAAAAGCGTGAGTTATTGCGATTTAGTGTTATGTATCTATGATGTACAATTGGTTACATTATTCTTGCAATTATATATTTGAGTGATAGTCCTACTAATTGTTGTATAATCTATGTTGCCTGGACATTCAGTTTCAGCCACACATAAAATATTTCTAGAAATACTGAGTATAATCTTTGGATTCACACCTGTCTCCTATATCGACACTCAAATCCACTAGCTGTCATATTATGCTGATTAGAATATTTATTATGGTCTGTTTTAAGACGTTATATATGGTATGTAGTGGTTGCATATCAGGAGGTGAAGTTGGGGGGAGGGGGGAGGAATGACAAAAATTTCTTGATTGTCCATTTCTCTTACCAGCAATGTGTCAGCTTTTTTAATCAAGAACTGGATTCTTCAGTCAATATTGTCTTCGTATTCTAGTTGCATCTTCTGATTGAAAAGTTGAATTCGAGATCCGTGATATGCTTTTTGAAATGCTATATCTGTTTCCTTAAAGGTTTCCTTGTGTGCTATAGTTAATGGCCTATTGTTTTGATGACAATATGGATATTTTCTTAGCATAATTTGATATGCTCTAAATTTGCAACAATAAAGATTTATATGTGTCTCAATCTTTTAGAACCATTAAAGTTTGTTGAATTGTGATCTAGTTTTGTGTCTGATTGTCTGTTTGATTACTACAGTAAGAAGAAGAAAATTTACCAGATCAGAGAGACGGGGAAGAATTGGAAGACATATTAAAGAATGGGAAGCTGCTCGAACAAGAAAGCTAACCTTCTTAGGCCCATCATTGTTGCAGTTATTGCGGGTATGACTTCAGGAGCATGCTGGAAATAAGAAGTCTACTGAAGGAGGAAATGTTCTGCATCCGATTCGCGTCTATTGAAAGTGAGTGCTCGATTTGGTTTGATTTGATTTATCATTGCTCTAATAACTGCTCTTAGAATTTTGTTGTGACTTAGTGTTGGAGTTGATTGCCATCTTGAGTTTTAGTGATTGTAACACCTAGTGATTATTATATTAATGGTGAGCTGTGATATCCTTCATTTGTTGTAGCATGTCGAGTGAGAATAGAAGGTATGGCCCAAAATACAGATTGGACTTTTAAGGGCTACTTGCTTACTTCATAAATAATGAAGTTAACAGATAATGAATTAGGGATTTACTCTATCATCTGTATGAGTTGGTTCTTTAGTTTATGGAGTTGGTTTTCAGTTGTCCAGGTTAATGTTACTAAATTTACTGTTAACTTGTTTAATCACTTGGATCTATAGCAAAAACCTCAATAAATGTCCTCAGCTTTCCTTGCCACCTTTAGCTTTCTTCTTACGGTAAATTAGAATGAATTTCCTATCCTGCCCTTCCCCATGTGTCTAGCATAGGTGAATTAAAGGTGGGGCTCGGATTTGGTGTGCTGATCCCTTTCATATTTTTTTTGTAAAATATTACTTTTCTTTCACATTTTAGCACCTCATCCATCCATTTAAAATATGAAAGTAAAAGGTGATTTGTGCTGAGTATTCTCCCTTTCGTTTACATTGTAAAGTTCCTGAATAGATATAAAATCATCGTCATAATCTTACAGAATTTCTATGCACTAGTAATCATACTGCTCTAGTTAATAATGGCAAAAGGTATTTCTATCATCACCATATTCGCTTAGTTGTAATTCCTAGTAATGACTGTTTATGTGTACTGTAGTGAGTATCTGTTTAGATTGTTGTTGAACAGTAAGGTGTGCCAAGGACTGATAGAACATTTTGTGTAGGATGAACGTGTTTTGTTATATAAGGTGTTGCTGACATATCTGAAGGTGTTGTTATCTGATATCTGTATTTAAGTTCCATGAGGAAGGTTTGCGTTCTCCTACTGATATCTGATGCTGCTGTTACAAACTTACAATGGCCGTTCCAGTTACAGCAGCCTACAATAATACATTAATCTTTACGAATGATATATCTTTAGTTTTTTAAGTTTTCTTAATGGATATATATATATAACGCGCGATGTAGGTTTTCTTTTTGAGGTAAAGTCTAATATTTGGTTGTATTATCCTTTTTATGAAATCATCTGTGTGTTAACAGTAACATGGGTGTTATAGGTTTCCTCTTCTTCTAGTGCACTGGTAGTCAGCTATGCGAGCTTTTTTTTTTTAAAAAAAAAAAAAAAATGCTCCGGTTGTTAGTAAAAAACCGGAGCATTTGGTACACAAGTGCTCCGATTTTTCCAAATAACCGAAGCACTTGACCTACTTTAAGCATATAAATTGATCAAATGCTCCGGTTTTTAACACAACCGGAGCATTTAACAGACTAAATGCTCCGGTTTTCAACCGGAGCATTTGATAATTGCTCAAATGCTCATATGACGTCTGCTACGGGTCAAATACAGAGCATTTGTACGGTTATTAACCGGAGCAATTGATGTTTTTTCTACTAGTGTCAAGAGATATATCCCTGATGAGATTCATGTCTTGGAGCCCGAAAGAATTCAAATTGATAGTAGCCTCACGTATGAGGAAAGACCTGTGAAAATCTTGGATGAAAAGGTGCGTAGTACACGCAATAAGGATGTGAATATTGTAAAAGTGCTTTGGTCTAACCATGAGTCTGAAGAGGCAACGTGGGAAGCCGAAGATGAAATGAAGAAAAAGTATCCTGAGTTATTTATTAAGGTGAGTTACGAGGGAGTAACTCGTTTTCTTTAAGGGGGGTAGAATGCGATAGAATTTCGCACTTTTTGCCTTATTTTATGGTACTTTTAACCATTTTTATGCTTATTTTGGCGATTTGCACATGTTGGTGCAAAATAAACTGGTTCTCCGCATAGAAAAATGTGTTCTTGAGTAACAAGATTGGTTTACAGTTGGTAAAAGTGTGTACACGTTGTGACACAAGTATTTTCAAATGGAAGTTTGAGTCAAAAAATTTTAAAACTGTGAGGGTTTTCATGCCAAATTTCGGGACAAAACATCTTTTAAGAGGGGTAGACTGTAATCCCCCATAATTTTATGTATAATTATATTTTAATGTATATTTATATATATATTTTTGTATTTAAATAATATATTTCATAGAATGTTGACTATTTGAAAGTCAAAAGGATTATTTAATGATTTTAAGTAATCAAATATTTTATTTAGTCATACTTTGAAAATTATTTAATAGTTTAAACATCTTTGAATTGTAGTGTAAAGGATTTTAAAATGGGTTAGAGGAACCCAACTCAACTTAAGTACCCAATCATTAAATGATTATTAAAAGCCCAAACACATTTCCCTAAGCCCACAAGGGGTTACCTATATGAACCCAACAAAATCCAAAATTCCCACACAGTAAACACTTACCCTAAATTTTCTCTCCTCTCTTTCTTTTCTCTCTCCTCCCCCACGGCTCTCTCTCTCACTTCCGTCGGCTCTCCTCTTCTCTCGGCCCAGCAAGCAAAGACGGGCCACCGCCGACCGCCGCCGCCCAAGCCCGCCGGGCCACCACCCGCGTCTCTCTCTCTCTCTCGACCGTGCTTCCCCTCCTTCCTCTCTTTGGTTTTTTTCTCTTCCTCCTCTGTTTTATTTAATGTTAAGTTTATGTTTTTAAGGATTGATTTAATGATTTCATGGTTAAAGTTTATAGTTTGAAGATTTAAATATAAATTTCATATTATGTAATTTGGATAATAAGGTAATTAAATTTCAGATTAATGAATTATGTTTAAACTAGGGTTTTAAGTATCAAAGCATGGATTTTTTTAGGGTTTTATGAGTTAGAAATTGTAGTACTATATTATAGTTTATGAAAATTTAACACTCTTATGTTTATTGTTTAGTATGCTTGACCAATAAGTAAGCTACAGGCTGAGCTTTCTTGTCCAGCAAGTAAACTAGTATTCCTTAGATGTTCTTCACTTGGAGACTTGTGCAACAATGTCTGAGTCTGCTTGGTCCGAGCCTGAGCTTCGCTCCCAAACCTGCAAAAAGGGACCCACCCTGGAGGTTTGGGTGGTGGTTCCCCCTCCGAAACTTAAGTCAGATATCAGGAGTAAAAGTAGAGATAGAGAGATAAAGTGAGAGAGTAGTTTTTCAGAGTAACTTTACACTGTTTGCATTGAATGATCTTTCTCCTGATTTCAGGGGTATTTATAGTGATTGTAGTATGACAGCTAACCTTAAAAATTGCCCTAGAATAGTGGCATCTAATTGGCTAAGCAATCAGACCATGACACTTGGCAGGCCAGGATTTGTGAGAGATTATCTTCCAATCACTTGCAGCCACCTTCAAAGAGCTGGGCTCTGACTAACTTTTGGGCCAGAAAGGTAAGCCCTTTTCTCCCAACTGGACACAACCCAACCCAAGGGTTTAAAACTTTTTTCCTTTATTTGTTATAAGAGGACACGTGTACGACCCTGATGGACCCAAGTGTCTCTAAAGGAGCCGTAGATCTTTTAGGCTACAACATTTGCCCCTAAAAGGGTTTTTACTATTGGCCCATATGACGGTTAAGATCCTTTTCTCAGAGGTTGTTTATTTAAATTCAAAATGGAGGCAATGACGCGCCCTTTTTCCGGATTTTAACGGTCATATTCGACTGTTTTAGGTTCTTTCGGTCATCCTTAACCGGCTCAACGGGTTTCTTACCCCCCTATATATATCCTTGGTGTGACCTCATTAAATCATTTCACACCTTGAGAGAATTTTTCTAGAGAGAGAAGCTCTTCACATTTTTTCTAGAGAGAGAGAGAGATCGTCCAATCTCAGTCTTCTTCACCGAATCGTCCAAGCGTTTCGTCAGGTATCTTTTCTTTCTTCTTTTTCACTTCCCTTTATTCTTTTTTTTTTCTTAGAAAATCAATAAAATGGAATCTTCTTCTTCGTCAAATAATCTTAGCCGACCAAGAGCTTGTCTTAACCCTAGAACCGAGAGTATTTCTTCTTCGGCGCATTCTAGAGTTGGGCCTCTTCTGACCGAGTACATATTTTTTTATAGTTTTGGCCGAGAAAGTCAGACGACCCAGTCTTAACCTGTGCAGGGTAATATGGCGTGCATCAAGCAAATGGCCCATCTAAGACGAAGGGTATTACTCCCAACACATAGTTCCGACATGGAGGAATCTACTGGACGAGTTCCAGATGAGACGAGGGAGGCCCAAAGTGCTCAACCTTTGGACGGGCCCCCTTCCCTTGACCGCAGCTTTGAAGATCCTCAAATAAACCCTGAGGCCAGTCCTTCTGGCAGGGACGTCAATATGGAGGAAGCCGGCGAGGACAATATTGAGAGTGAATCCGGAACTGCCGAGGAGTCGCTTAGGTCCCCTTTCCGACCCCGCATTTATTTTAGTAAATCGTAAATGGCTAGAGAAGATAGGACCTGACCCTAGCTATTTATCCACTTACATGCCCATGCCAGGCTTCTCTTTCGTCATCCCAAATAAGGAGGCCACTCTTCTGAGTGCCCCCAAAAATCACTTCGCCGTCTACAATCTAGCTTTGGACGCTGGATTAACACGATTTTATTGAACAAGTACAAAGGTATTACAACATCGGCCATAACCAGCTGGCGCCTAATGCCTGGCACAACATTCTTACTTTCATAGCCGTCTGCGAGCTGCGCGGCCTGGCTCTTTCTCTCCAAGCCTTCACCCACATTCACTATGCGGCCAAGGTTTCCGGGGCCGTGGACGGGACGTGGCTCAGCATCTGCAACCGCCCCGGCTTTCTCACCGCTTTGGGTAAGCCGTCGAAGATGCACGAATGGAAACCGGACTTCATCTTCCTTCAGGCGGCCAACGACTACGCCACTGAGGGCTATCGATTTTATAATCGAGCCGTCGCAAATACTGGACGGAAGCAGTCCTGGCTGGAGTTGGAGGACCAATACGACGAAGAGGTGGTGAAGTACTTTCGAATGAAAGAGTATTCCCGGCCGGGTCAGTCATCCTTTAAAGGGCCAGCGAACTGGATACCCTTTAAAGAAATGTTTTATAATGATGACTTCTTGGTCGCCGCCGGCTTGCGGTTGGCCGAAGATAAAGGTATTCATTCAAAACCCCAAGTAAAATGCCTCGTCCATAAACTATATCAGACTAACTCATTTACTTCCTGTTGTAGATCCAGCCAGAGCTCGTCTCAAACATTCTTGGAAAGGAGATATCAGTATGTCCAAGTTTACTGATAATTTGTGGAAGGAGTTCGCCAAGAGCAAGGCTTGAGAAGAGGGTCAAAAACTGGTTTATATATATATATATATATATAATTTTTTTTTTTTTATAGACGAGGATCATTCTGACTCGTCAAGAATTGACTTCCACCCCTTGGACGAGAATCACCCAAAGAAGGAAGGCGTCCATGCTTGGACGATCACCTTCTTTGGGCCATTCTCGTCTGAGATACTGAACAGCTTTGGACGAGTACCTTTTGGGTTCGTCCAAGTCTGTTTTCATTCTTTGGACGAGAATCACCCGAAGAAGGAAGGCGTCCATGCTTAGACGGCCACCTCCATTGGGCCCTTCTCGTCTGAGATGCTGATCGGCCTCGGACGAGGGTCATTCTGGTTCGTCCAAGTTGGATCCCAATCCTTGGACGAGTACCACCCGATGAAGGAGCGCGTCCATGATTGGACGGCCACCTTCTTTAGGCCCTTCTCGTCTGAGCGACTTTGAGTTCCAATACTGCCGAATAGTTGATTTCCAGTCCTTAGACGATAATCATTTTAGTCCGTCCAATTTTGGACGGCCTCCTTCTTTGCATCACTTTCGCCTATGTTAAAACTACTTTGGACGAGGTTCCCTTAGGAAAGGGGTTGTCCATTCTAGGACGCCTTCCTTCTTTGGGTGATTCTCGTCCGAAGCCTTATAATTATTTTATAGCTTTTGCTCTTTTGACGACCCGTATAATGACTTGTTCATGTTTTGCAGAAAAATGCTCCTACCAACAAACTTCCGCCTAGGAAGTCCTCATCGTCCAAGAAGAGAAGAAGTTGGGGAGAAAGCCATGCTTCCCCCAACGGACAAGGTCCTGAAGGAGGAGCCTTCCGCTGCTGCCCCTGCTGTGGGGGAGAAAGGTGAGGCTCCCGCTGGTCAGCTTGATATAGTGCCTGCTGATCCAACGGAGACCAAACCAGTCGCCTTTGGCACTCGGTAATCCCGGCCGGAGACGGCTACGACAACTTCCCCGGGCTTCGGTGGCTCGGTGGCGAAGCCGATCTCTCGATGCCGCTATCCGTCATGACGACATCCTTATCGTCGGGTGAGTCATATTACCCAAATAGAGTTAGGACGGTACGGGTCGACGGACGGTCCATGAGTCCGTCCAACAGACAAGCCATAGTCTTTCCCATCAAGAGAACTGACTCCCCCATTCTTTCAGATAAGGGCAAAGGACCAGCTTTACCCACAGGTACTCCCACAATAGACTCGGACGAGGAGTCTTCTGCTGCTTTTCCCAAAATGTCAAAAGCTGAGCGTGATCGGCTCAAGCAGGAGCTGTTCAAATGTTACCCTGAATCCTACATAAAAGGGTTGAGGGGGGCATCAGCTGGGCATGTGGGCTACACGTCACAACTTGCTGCTGAGGTATAATCTGTTGCCGCTTTTGTTTTATACTTGTACAAATTTTTCTTTTGTAACTCGTCTAATGACTTGCTTTGTTTTCATTGTTCCAGTTTTTTGCTCGTAGTATGCTGACTGAGGAGTGGGCGAGGGAGCTTAGAAAGGAAAATAAGCAACTCGTCCACCTGGCTACGACGGCTGGCGACAAGGCCATCCATGACATTGAGATGGTTAATACTCTCCACCGCCAATCACTGGAGGCCTTGGAGAAGAGATCAGCACTCCTGGAGTCCGAAAACGAGAACTATCTTTTTACTATCAACCAGTTGTACAAGGAACAAGACCGACTGTAATTGGTCGTAGACACCATCTCAGCTGAGTTGAAGGGCGAAAGAGATACTGCTCTTCTGGCCGCGGCCCAACTGAGGAGGGAGAATATAATCCTAAGGGGTAAGAATGCCCGTCTACAAAAGGAAGCGGCCAAGGCCTTCAATGACGCCAAAGAAGGCTTGAATCAAGTCATTGAGACGTCTAAAGACTGGGCTGTCAAAGCTTTTGAGATGCTGGCCGAGCCTAGTGAGGTCCCCACCTTTGTCCGGCATCTGGAATTTCAAGAGAGCGTTGACCGTGCAATGATGTCTGCTGAAGAACCTCCTATGTTCACTGAGTCGGACGAAGAGGGTGCGGACGAGGAAGAAACCCCTGAGGATGACCAAGAAACTCCCAAAGAAGGAGATGCCTAGCTTTAGGTTTATTTTTCTAAGTTTCTTGGCTTGTTTGCCGTCGTAGCTTTGTTTCTTCTAGCTTTATACTTAAGCTGTAATATTTTGACAAGTATCTAATGAAATTGCCTTTTGCCAATTGCTTGTCCTTTCTTTTGTTGCACTTAAATTTTCATCAAGTATAAATGAGACTCGTCCATCACTTCTTGGACGCCTTCCCAACTTAGACAGCAAGTACAGATGACACTTGTCCTGACTTTTGGACGATCTGCAAGCTTATAAAAAGTATCATCCTTGTCTTTGGACGATCGCAAAACATTCCAAAATTTAGCCAAGTATAAGATTAGACTCGTCCTGACTTTTGGACGATCTGCAAGCTTATAAAAAGTATCATCCTTGTCTTTGGACGATCGCAAAAACATTCCAAAATGTAGCCAAGTATAAGATGAGACTCGTCCTGACTTTTGGACGGTCTGCAAACTTATAAAAAGTATCATCCTTGCCTTTGGACGATCGCAAAACATTCCAAAATGTAGCCAAGTGTAAGATGAGACTCGTCCTGACTTTTGGACGATCTGCAAGCTTATAAAAAGTATTATCCTTGTCTTTGGACGATCGCAAAACATTCCAAAATGTAGCCAAGTATAAGATGAGACTCGTCCTGACTTTTGGATGGTCTGCAAACTTATTAAAAGTATCATTCTTGCCTTTGGACGATCGCAAAACATTCCAAAATGTAGCCAAGTATAAGATGAGACTCGTCCTGACTTTTGGACGGTCTGCAAACTTGGACAAGTCTTGACTCAAGAAGGAAAGCGGCCAATATAATGCGGTTTATGGACGAGCCACGCTTTAGCCGACTTTCTTGAGGGAGCAGCACTCGTCTTGAAGTAACGAACTCTGACTGGGGCTTTTATTGCTTAGATCGTCCTGGCCTTTGGACGACCCTGACTTCCCTGAAAAGAGGTCAAGGATAACCGTGGTTCGTCCAATAGACTTGACTCGTCCTAACAAATTTCATGGTGTATAGCGTTATCCCCCCTTTCTTGGGCTTAGCTCATCCATGTATTATGGACGAGCCATGCACCAAGAAGGAGAACGGCCAACATGGACCAAGCCTACAAAAATTGTTTTGGACGAGCCTTAGAATTTTCGGACGAACCATGCTTTGGCCGGCTTGCTTGAGGGAGTGACACTCGTCATGAAGTAGTGATCCCTTACTAGGGTCTTTACTACTTAGCTGACCGTGCATTTGAAAGTAAGTATCCTTTACTAAGGGCTTATTTCAGGTCAGCTTTCTCTTAGAGACTTTGACGTTTCTCTTACTACAGATTTATGTCAATTTGTTGCCAATTATGTGTTTTAACCTTTAGGTTGTTACACTTTGGCCGGTCTCTTCGAGGGAGTGATGTTCGGCAGAGAAGTGAGCATTTTTGACGCTCTATTTGTCTTTGTAATTTTGTCCAAGTTACTGTCACTTTTAGACTAATGACAGATTTAATCCCCAAAGTGAACCAACTTGGTAAAAAATAAACAAAGGCGAGAAGAAAGTAGGAATTGTATTATATGAATTTTGCTAGACTAAAGGCCAAGATACATGTATACAATTCTCTTGCTTGTGTCGTGGCACTTTGGAGTGATTACAAACTACTGGCTAGTTTCTTGGCGATTAACTGAGTCAGACGTGGTACTTCTTCAAAGTATCTGAGTTCCAAGTGCGCTGTATTGGTCGTCCATCCAGATCTTGGAGATGAAAAGTTCCGCTTCGCATCTCTTGGACAATCAGATAGGGTCCTTCCCAATTTGGTGTTAGCTTCCCCAGCTCCTTAGCTCGTCCTACTGCCTCCATCTTCCTTAGAACCAGGTCCCCCACCTTGAGCGGTCGTCGAGCGACCCTCTTGTTAAAGTCCCGAGCCATTCGCAGCTTGTACAATTGCATTCTTAGCAAGGCATTGCACCTGACTTCTGGTACTTGATCCAAAGCCGTGCGCAATGCAGCCCAGTTGGCATCTTCCGTGTACAGCATGACTCGCAGGGTGGGTTCTTCAATCTCAATGGGCAGGACGGCCTCAGTGCCATAAACTAACATAAAGGGTGTCTCCCCTGTAGAATTTTTGACGGTGGTTCTGATGGACCATAGTACCAGCTGTAGTTCTTCAACCCACTGTCCCTTAGCATTATCCAACTTCCTTTTGATTCCATTGGATAGAATCTTGTTGAAGTACTCTACTTGCCCATTGGCTTGTGGGTGGGCGACTACAGCGAAGTGGGCTTTGATTTCCCATTCTGCCAACCAATCTTTCAGTTTAGGCGTTTCAAACTGTGGACCATTATCGAAGACGATGGACTGTGGCATACCAAAGCGGGTTATAATGCCCTTCCAAATAAAGCCTTTGACGTCATTCGTCGTTATACCCCGCATGGCTTCAGCCTCTATCCATTTAGTAAAGTAGTCCACAGCTACGATTACAAACTTCTTTTGCCCAGCGGCCACAGGGAAAGGTCCTAGGATATCCATGCCCCATTTGGCAAAAGGTAGAGGGAACAAGATAGGAGTTAAGTAGTTGGACGGCTTCTGATGCAGATTTCCGTGCTTCTGACAACTCTCGCACTTCTTTGCATAGACGAGTGCATCTTCCTTTAGGGTAGGCCAGTAGTACCCCGTTCTTAAAGCCTTTTCTCCCAAGGTTCTTCCCCCAATGTGAGATGCACAAGCTCCTTGATGGAGTTCCTTCAGAACCTCTAGACCATCTTCCCTGGTGATGCACTTGAGGAGAGGACGATTGAATGACTTCTTGTAAAGGGTCTCATCCCACAGTTCAAACCATTTATCTCGAGCCTTCACATACTTGGCCTCTACAGGGTCTGAAGGCAGCCGTCCTGTCTTCTTGTATTCTATTATAGGCTCCATCCAAACTACCCCTCGGCTAAGAAACATTATTTGCTCTTGGTCAATACTCTTTTTGGGCTTAACTTCCCAAAACACTGTTCTTGGAGCATCACCTTCAGCCGAGCTGGCCACTTTTGAGAGAGCGTCAGCTTGATGATTTTCTGACCTTGGTACTTGGTCGAGAACAAATTGTTTCAAAGGCTCAATCTCATCTTTGATCAGATGCATATATTTTCCCATCGATGCTTCTTTACATTCAAAGTCTCCATTGACTTGACTGACGACCAAGAGAGAGTCTGATTTGGCCTCAATTTCATGAGCTCCTGCCGCTTTACACATTTTGATTCCAGCAAGAAGTGCTTCATATTCAGCTTCGTTATTGGATGCTTGGAATTGGAATATTAGCGCATATTTAAACTTGTCTCCTTCTGAGATTGAAAAATGATTCCTGCCCCACATCCATTGACAGTGGACGATCCATCAACCATGAGCGTCCAATGCTTCCTCCCTTAAGCTGGATCACGCATTGGTTCTACAGTTGGCCGAGTAAGCTCAATTATAAAGTCTGCCAAAGCTTGCCCCTTATTGGCTTTCCTTGGTTCAAATGATATATCGAACATGTTAAGCTCGACAGCCCATTTTAACATCCGTCCGGAGGCTTCCATCTTTTGCAAAACTTGCTTCAAGGGTTGGTTAGTGTAGACGAGTATACTGTGAGCCAAGATATAGGGCCTCAGCTTTCTGCTGGCCATGACGAGGGCCAATCCAAACTTCTCGACTGGAGTGTACCTATTTTCCACATCTTTGAGAACATGACTCACAAAGTATATTGGAACTTGCACGGACTCTCTTTCAGCCAGCAGAACAGCACTCACAGCCTGAGTGGACACAACCAAGTATACAAACAGTTTCTCCCCCTCGGTTGGACTGACCAACCTAGGCAGCTGACGAAGGTGATCTTTGGCTTACTGAAGCGCTTGCTCAGCTTCTGCTATCCACTCAAACTTGGCCTTCTTCTTGATAGTAGCGAAAAAGTGATGGCATTTGTCGCCCGACTTAGACAAAAAGCGTCCAAGGGCAGCCATGCAACCCGTTAATCGCTGAACTTCCTTTATCTTTGACGGAGATTTCATGTCTAGAATAGCTTGGATCTTTTCAGGGTTGGCTTCTATTCCCCTTTGATCTACTAAGAAGCCTAGGAACTTCCCTGACAAGACTCCAAAGACACATTTGTTCGGGTTCAATCTTAGCTTGTATTTTCTGAGAGTTTCGAAAGTTTCTCTCAAATCACCAACATGATCTTCCTCTTGCCGACTCTTGACTATCATATCATCAATGTATGCTTCCATGTTTCTTCCCAACTGTGGCTGAAAGACAGTGTTGATCAGTCTTTGAAAGGTGGCCGGCGCATTACGGAGGCCAAAAAGCATCCTCAGCCAGTCATACAACCCTTTCTCAGTAATGAATGACGTTTTGTCCTGATCCTCTGACCACATGGGAATCTGGTGAAAGCCTGAATATGCATCCATGAAGCTTAACAAAGCATGGCTGGCTGTGGAGTCCACCAGTCGGTCCATCTTAGGCAAGGGGAAACTGTCCTTGGGACAAGCCTTGTTGAGATCGGTGTAGTCCACACACATCCTCCAAGTGCCATTAGGCTTTGGCACCATGACTACATTCGTTATCCATTCGGGATAATAAGTCTCTTTGATGAATTTTGATTCCAACAACTTCTGAACTTCCTGGTCGACCGCCTGGTTCCTGGCCGGTCCTATATGCCTTTTCTTTTGAGGAACAGGTTTTAAACTTGGATCGACATTCAGCCGGTGGACGGCTATCTCTGGATCAATTCCAGGCATTTCTTCAACAGAATAAGCAAAAACGTCTTGAAATTCTTTTTCAAAGAAGCCGATTAGGAGGCCCCTCAACTCGGGAGAGAGGGAAGACCCAATCTTCAAGGTTCTTTACGGGACGAGCTTCATCCAAACAGACATCTTCTGGGACTTCCACCGGCTCTGGACGCTCTAGTCCCAGCCCCATAATGGCCATTACTTCTTCAGACGAGGGTGGCTTTTCTTAACGGGCTCATACTTCCTTTTCTTGCTGGGGAGATGTTCAGACGTTTTCCTTGAGGGAGCAACCGGCGTCTGAGGACTCTCAATTGCCATTCTCAGTGAGGCCACTTGGTCCTTCACAATTTCAGACGTTCTCCTTTCGCCAGCAGCCCTCGTCTTATCTTTCCCAATTTCAGACGTTTTCCTTTCGCCAGCGACCTTCGTCTGGTCTTCATTATCTGCTTTCCATGACGACGGCTTGAGGGTTGTTTGGTAACATTCCCTAGCCGCCTGCTGATCTCCATACAAGGAGCCAATTTTGCCACCATCACATTCAAATTTCATAAGCATCAAGTGGGTCACTATTACAACTTTAACATGATTCGAGTTAGCCGACCGTCCAAGTATGACATTATAAGTCGTCAAATCTCGGACAACCAAGAACTTGATAAACAAAGTCCTCGAAGCATCCTTCTCTCCAACTCGGACGGGCAACGTGACTGTTCCCATGGGATGGATGACTCCTCCCCCAAACCCTATGATGGGATGATGGACGGGAACCAAGTTCTTTTCATCAAACTTCAACTGGACAAGCAATCGGCACTAATGATGTCCGTTGAGCTTCGGTGTCAATCGAATTCTTCTTACTCTCAAGTTTGCTATCTTCATTTCTACAACCAAAGGGTCATCATGGGTAGTTCTCAGCTTCCCCCGATCTTGCTCACTAACTACCACTTTTGGGAAGGACTCGGTCGTTGTCTGATCAGCTAGTAAAACTTGGCCGAGCTCCCTAAGGTAGTTTTTGTGCCCTCTATTGGTTGGTCCTCCAGCCGCAAATCCTCCTGAAATGACGAGGACGACATCCTCGTCCGTGCTTTCACTCTCTTTCTTCTTGGTTTGTCGATCATCCTCCCTCTGGAACTTCCTTCCCCCTTGAGGCAAATAGGAGTTCATCTTTCCTTTTCGAGCTAGATCCTCCAAAGCTCTCTTAAGATGCTTGCATTCATTGGTCTCATGACCCATGAGTCCTTGTGAAAGTGACAGGTATTTGCTCTTGTCTCTCGTTCTCGTAAGGAGTCTTCATTTCAAATGGAGCCTTCGACTCATATTGGTCCTTTATCTCCATAAGAATGGAGTATTGGTCCTTGCTGAATTCAATATGGTTGGCTGAAGACTCAGGTTCCATTCTCTTGCTTCTTCTGGATGAAGTTGTGGTTGAAGTAATTGCCCAAGTCTCGGCCTTTTTGGGGTTGCTCTTTTTTGGCTGAGCAACCTCTTCAGGCTTCTTGGACTCGGGGTGCTTTGCCTCAGCACATACTTCAGTGGCGTGTATAAATGCTTCGGCTTCCCTTAAAGTCTCGGCAAGAGTGGTGACTTTCTTCTTAACAAGATCGAACTTAAAACTTCCTGGCCTTAGTCCCCTGATAAAGGCGTCAAAGGCCACCCCTGCATTGAGATCTTGAATCTGAAGGGCTTCTAGATTAAATCTTTTAACAAAACTTTTGAGGACTTCCTTGGGTCCTTGAACGACCTTACCCAAGTGCATGCTTGTTTTTTGTTCTTACTTATTGGCAACAAAGTGACTAGTAAATAAGAAACTGAGTTCAGTAAAATTGTTAACTGAATTAGGTGGAAGATTGTAGAACCACTTCTGTGCTACTCCCTTCAGAGTTGCTGGGAAGTTCTTACATCAAGCAGCATCATCTACTCCTTGGACGTACAACTGATGTTTATAAGCGGATAGGTGATCGTCTGGATCTGTTGTTCCATCAAAAGGTTCTATAGTAGGGAGTTTAACCTTTATGAAGGGGGGCGCCTCCATGATCCTGGCCGAGAATGGAGTGGGCCAGTTAATCCGGAGGGATCCCATCTGTCCCTCGATGGGTATGAACTCCTTACGATATTCCTTTAACACAGGATCAAATTAGGTGTTTGCAGGGGATGGACGCCTATAAACCATGGGTTGAACCACCGTTTTTTCTTGTCTTGAACGAACAAGAGAAGGGCCCAGACTTCTTACTTCTGTTCTAGACGGTATTCTCAAAGGAGGATCTCTCAAGTACGGTGTAGACCCTGTGGCCGACCGTTGTAATGCAACAGCTTTCTTTGCCTCGAGGTATTCCCTGTCATCTGTTTCCATTCGGTGCCCGCTTGGACGAACATGATACTGGGTCCTAACCACCAGGTTCCAGTCCATCTTCCTTCGCTGCTCACTAACTTCCTTCTGCTTTTCTCTGGCTGTTCTCCTAGAGGGTTCCTGACGAACATGTCGACTAGGACCTGGACGATTTTCTTGGGAACGCCCCCTAAGAGGAGGTGAATTGTTAGCGGCTGGCTCAGGGTTAAGATGGAAAAACAGCATGTTGCTCTTGATCTGTTCCTGGACGACAGCTGCCATCTTAGTCTGAATATCATTCAAGACGTTCTCAAGATGGGCAGTGCATCCTTGGACGTTCAAGATTCTCCCGTATGACGTGTACTTGGCTTTGTCGGGGACATTGATGATGGACGGAAGCCTATCCCTTCCTCGAGGCGGTCTTTCATGGTCTACTGTATCTTCGACATTGATCTGAAAACTTCGATTTCTAGCCACGTTGGACGATTGACAGTCAGTCATCGTTGCATCTCCCCACAGACGGCGCCAAGTGTTTAGTATGCTTGACCAACAAGTAAGCTACAGGCTGAGCTTTCTTGTCCAGCAAGTAAACTAGTATTCCTTAGATGTTCTTCACTTGGAAACTTGTGCAACAATGTTTGAGTCTGCTTGGTCCGAGCCTGAGCTTCGCTCCCGAACCTGCAAAATGGGACCCACCCTAAAGGTTTGGGTGGTGGTTCCCCCTCTGAAGCTTAAGTCAGATACCAGGAGTAAAAGTAGAGATAGAGAGAGAAAGTGAGAGAGTAATTTTTCAGAGTAACTTTGCACTGTTTGCATTGAATGATCTTTCTCCTGATTTCAGGGGTATTTATAGTGATTGTAGTATGACAGCTAACCTTAAAAATTGCCCTAGAATAGTGGCATCTGATTGGCTAAGCAATCAGACCATGACACTTGGCAGGCCAGGATTTGTGAGAGATTATCATCCAATCACTTGCAGCCACCTTCAAAGATCTGGGCTCTGACTAAATTTTAGGCCAGAAAGGTAAGCCCTTTTCTCCCAACTGGACACAACCCAACCCAAGGGTTTAAATCTTTTTTCCTTTATTTGTTATAAGAGGACATGTGTACGGCCCTGAGGGACCCAAGTGCTCTAAAGGAGCCGTAGATCTTTTAGGCTACAACATTTATGATTATGTTTAAGCATGTTTTATAGGGTTTTAAACACATTATAAGTTGCTGGAATGTTTATTAGTATGCTTATGATGGAGTTTAAATTGTCAAAGTATGGGTTTTTGAGTGTTTTAAATGACTAGTATGGTAGTACTATACTAGGGGACATTAATAGTTGGAGTTTTATTGATTAACAAGGATTTTAAACACTTTTAAAGAGGGTTTGAAATATTGGAAAAATTGACAAGAATAAGCCAACCTTTGGTCGGTCTTCTCAAAATAAGTTAACATTTTAGTTAACTTAGAATAAGTAAAACTTGTGACGGTATCTAATTTAATTGAGTCAAATAACCTATAACCTAAATATCAGGTCACCACCACCTGTTAAAACCCCTCAACCTTTGTAAACACTAACCACACCTACTTTTCACCTTCTCCCCAGTCCCCACCATTACAAAACCACCACCACCACTGCCTTCCCTTGACCAGTTGATCGGCTAGCGCACCACACCACCACACTAATCCTCCACTACCCAACACACCACCAAACCCACCTTATCAGCCTCAAGCACCACTAAAAGAACCCATCCAACTTAACCACCACCAAAACCGACCTTTCCAACCTTTTTCTTTTCACTCTCGACCCCTTCTAGCAAGTCTCAGTCGCCTGCTCCGAGCGCAAATAATTTGTTTCCAATGCACACTATCAGCAACCACCACACCGCCGGATATCTTCTGAACTATCTCCTTTGAAATTTCTCCTTCTTTTGCTTTTGTTCCTTTGCAACCAATTCCTCCAAATCTCATCAAATTTAGGCCCGCTTCCTTTAAACAGGAACTCAGGGTCCGAGTCAGGCTTGATCGAGCGAGGTTTATTATCGGGTCTCATCGAAAGACGGGTCCTTTTCTGGCCCAATTGATAGGCAGCGTTGCAATCCCAGATTGGAGGGGATCAGGTCCAAGTATGAGTTCAACAAAAGTACGTAACCGCAGCGATGTTTCGCGAAAAGTAATGTGTAAACTACACTTCTCCACTTAAATCATTGAGAGATCAAAAGTACAGGGAATTAAACCAGGATTTGATTGATGTCGGTCTTATAATCGATGATGTTGATGTGAAGAGAGAAAGAAGAAGGTGCCATGAAAGGAGGAGGAAGAAAGGTGGGCATGTGGATGAGGAGAGAGAGGGATGAAGGGGGTAGAGGAGGGGATTTCGTGGATTGGGTGGTGTTCCAAGGGTGGGGTTGAGGAAGGAAAGAGAAAACGGCGGTGGAGGAGGGAGGATTGAGAAGGGAGGATTGAGGTGGTCCGTGAAGGACAGAAGGTGGGAGGAAAGAGATGAGTGTGAAGGATGGAGGAGATGGAAAAGATTTAAAAAATAAATAAAAATAAACCAATTATAATGCGACATATGTCATCATTAAACTATTAAACAAAGTTACCAACCTAGCCAACACCCAATTTGAGAAGATACCCTCACAAGCTTTACTTATTCTAAGTTAATCAAAATGTTAACTTATTTTGAGAAGACCGGCCAAATGTTGGCTTATTCTTGTCAATTTTTCCTAAAATATTTTAAAGTTGCTGGAATTTTATTTGAGTATTGATTAGTGGTTGTATTGGTATTTGGTAGGCGGAGAATTCTCTTTAGGCGACTTCTAAGGTTGTTAAAGTGGCTTCGCATATTGTCTACACAAGGTACGTACATACCTATGTGTTAGTAGACTAGTATCATGTCCTAAGATTAGGATTGATGTAGTATCATGTATAGGGAACTATTTATGGTTCATATGTGATTTATATTCAAGTGGAATTGCATGTTTTATGCCGTTGTGTGAAGCATGTTGCTTATGTTGGTTATACTATGTTTGTATGGATGATTCATGCAAGCATATGGGATTGGGAACTTTATTTTATTAATTCACATGAGGGATTAATAAATATGTTGTTATTGGATCATGAATTGGATCATGTTGGTCCCGTTGGATTATTTTATTTACTTTATGAGGACTGAGGGCCTTATTTGGTAAGTTGGTTATTCACCTATGAAAGGTTGGTTGATTGTTGACTTAGATCAACAAATAAATAATGGTTATAGAACTAATAATGGATTTATTCTTGGATTGTTAAGTTGTTGATCACCTTACGTAATCCTAAGATAAAAATGGAAGTATCATGTATCCTTGATGATTATATTGTTTGTCTTACTTTGTGAGTCATAACAAGTAAATAATTTAACAATCACTTAAAGTGGAAAGTGAATAGCAATAAGCTTTAGACTTGTATACGTCTAAAGTGTTGGACTAGTATGAGTTGGAGTACATGGTGGTAGCGCATGGCTTTTCTTGGGACCGAATTGATCACCATGTCCTATTTTATTTAATTAGTACCTCGATATCGTTGGTCATGGGAGTACGGAGTCGCACCCGTACTTCTTCTTCTAAATTGAAGACTGGTTTGGTTTGGACAACTCTTTCCATTGCCTATTCAATCTAAATTTAATTAACTTATTGGTTGTGGAGTCAAGTTCAGTAAAGTTAGTATGTCATGTTATTATATTATTGTTTAACTTTGCTTAAATGTTCACTAGTATCATGTTAGGATTTATTTATTACTATGTAGTACTCAGCTTTGCTGCTTTTGTGAGTATATCGATCATGGTTGTGCCTTATTGATCCTGTGATGACCCATTTGGTGAGCAGTCTCTCGGGATCAATAGTGCATCGTCCATTTCAGGTTTGAAGATGATGCATCATAGGTTCGGAATTCGTGGAGAGCTTGTGTTAGCGTAACACTTTAGTTTACTTTTAGTTATGGTATGAGTTTGACTTTATGTTGGTTTGACTTTAGTTTGGTTTTGGAGTTGACTTATGGTTGACAAAGTTATTGTTTTCAAAGTTATTTATTGTTTTCCGCTGTAAAATTCTGAATAAGCCGATACGTTATCACATGAACGATAATACTTTGATAATTCTCTAAGTTTTATATTAAAAAGGTATTTTGGAAAAAAGAGGATTGTCGGGGTGTTACACTTCTCTGTCGGACGTTCCCTAAGTTATAAACTCACGACCTGTCCTGAACAGAAATCGAATGGACCTCGTAAATTATAAGAAATGAATTTCGAAATGAGAAATGGAAATGAGGAATGGAGAAGTGGGAAAGGAGAAATGAAAATTTAAAATGGGAAATGAAAATGGGAAATGATTTTAAAATGGATGATTAGCAATGGTTATGGATTTTCTGACTAGTATGGGCTTGGCCATGATGCTGACATGGGCCTACTATATGCAAATGCAGATCTGGACTGGACTGGACTATGCAAGCAGACTAGACTAGACTTTGAACTTACAGGTGAGCAAGCAGACTAGACTCAAAAGGATTGCCTATGTGGACTTAAGGAATGCAAGCTTCGCTAGACTTATAGGTGATTGGCTTTGCCAGACTCGATGATTTTGGATTGGATGATCTCACTAGTGGAAAAAACGCTATATGTCACAACAAAACCGTTGCGGTCCTTAAGAGAACCGCAGCGGTAAATCGTCGAAAATTTGGGTGGGAAATTTGGCCTAACAAACCGATGCGGTTATCATAAAACCGCAACGGTTAACAGTTAACCGTTGCGGTTCTCTATTAACCGTTGCGGTTTTATGAACCGCAGCGGTTTATTTTATTTTATTTTTTCGCGTTAAATTCCCTCTCTTACACTGTTAACTCCCTCCTTCAATTCGTCCTTCCTTTCAAAAAAAGACTCCCTCAGTCCCTCCAATTCACGCAACCCCGACCCCACTGCCACCACTAGGTTCCACCACCACTTGCCACCACCGGGTTCCACCTTCCCCCAACCCCGACGACCACCGACCGCTGCGTCCTCCTCTCCATTCGGTGGGTTTCAACCACAAACCCCACCTCGTCCTCCTCCTCCGTGGCTGCACCACCACCGCCGCAACTCCACCGTTCCTAAACACCTACATTCCTTCTCTACCTCTTCTTAGGTACCTACATTCCTTCTCTACCTCTACCTCCACCATTCCTTCTCATATTTGAAGCTTCAAGTTTATAATTAATTGTTCTTTTATGAATAATTGTTAATTAAATTAGGTTGTATAATAGTTAAAGGTTGTAAATTTGATTGATTTGAGTTAATTATTTTATTTAAAGCAGTTAGTTTGATTTTTAGGTTAAAAAAACTAGGGTTTGTTGTGGTTGCTATTTTTGTGGTTGTTGTTGGTAGTAGCTATTGTTGTTGTTGTTGTTGATGTTGTTGTTGATGTTGTTGTTGTTGTTGTTGTTGTTGTTGTTGTTGTTGTTGTTATTGTTGTTGTTGTTGTTGTTGTTGTTGTTGTAGTACTTACTAACTAGTTAGGTTTGAACTTTAAAAGTTGTTGTTGATTATTGGTTTAGATATTTAGTTTAGTTTAGCTTAGTTTAGTTTGAATTGCTAATTTATACTAATGTTAACTTTTAAACTTTGTTGTTGATTATTGAAGCTAGCTAGGGACGGATTGTTGAGCTCGATTTCCCTATTCACAACCTTGATATTGGTATGTTATCACTCATATTTAACTTTCTTTCATAGTAAATTGGTATATGTATATATATATATATATATATGTATATATGTATATGTATATGTATATGTATATGTATATGTATATGTATATGTATATGTATATGTATATGTATATGTATATGTATATGTATATGTATATGTATATGTATATGTATATACATATACATATATGTATATATATATATATGCAAATGTGTATATATTTATCGTTGAATTGAGATTAGATGTAAAATGCTTTGTTGTTTTTAAAAACCTATGTTCGCATCATCATATCATATGCCTAGATACCCGTTCGAGACTTACTCATTAGGAGTAAGTCTTGAATAGTCCCCGGTTTGGGACTGTTCTTAGATGTTTAATCTCACTTAGGTGGTGAATGTATGTCTTTAGTTCGATTCTAGAGGAAAATCTTGGCTCGTCGTTTCCCTACTTTTGTTCTCTGGGTACATATGTAGATATAAATAAATTTATATCTACATCGTGTACTTGGAGAACTGTAGGGAAATCTTTGCCGGATTTTCCGTAGATTCGACCGAAGGCAATACATTCACTAGTGAGATTAGACATCTAAGGATGGGTTAGGTTGGAGTGATAAGGACCCTTGGAAAGGATGCCTAATTTCATTAAATTTATATCGTGTATAAACTCTAATAATGTAGTGAAATTCGTCATTGACATTGGGTCCTTGTTGCTTGTGTTTAATTAGAGCTAGGTTAGGTTGAAATGAATCGTGCATGGATGTATGGTAGTCGTGACACGTGTGAATTCGTGGATGGGGTCTTTGAATTTTGTGATGCTTGCATTAAGTCATCAGCCGCAAAGGGAACCGAGGGGTTTTATTGTCCTTGTGTTGATTGTGGTAATGTGAGCATCGTTAGTAGCATTGAGTCGCTTAGGGAGCATGTCTTTCGTCGCGGGTTTAGACAAGACTACTATGTATGGGTTTGGCACGGTGAGGAGGGTATGTATGATGGTCGAAATGCCATTGTTAACGATGTGCATGAAGAAGGTGAGTTTGATGTCATTGAGAATGACAACATCGAGGATGAATATGAGGATATTCAAGTAGAAGATGATGATGATGAAGGGGATCATATCGAGGAGATGATGGCGGGGGTAGATCATTGTGGCAAACGGCCTCGTATTTTTGAGTGCATGGACGAGGCATCTCGAAAACCGTTGTATCCCGGTTGTACGAGGTACACCAAGCTGACGGCCGTGATAACACTCTTTAATATCAAGACGAAAGCCGGTATAAGTGACTCTTGTTTCACTTCCTTGTTGCAAGCATTTGGTGATATGTTGCCGGACGACCATGAACTACCCAAGTCGAACTATTATGCTAAGAAACTGATGTGTCCCTTCGGGTTAGAGTACCAGAGGATACATGCTTGTCCAAACGATTGTGTGCTATATCGAAATGAATATGAAAATATGGATGAGTGTCCTCGATGTGGGAAGTCGCGTTACAGGCGCGCGGGGGTTGGTGATAAGAAAGGTCCTGCAGCAAAGGTGATGTGGTATCTTCCGATTATACCACGATTCAAGCGCATGTTTTCAATCAAAAAAGATGCTAAGAACTTGAGGTGGCATGCAGAACGAAGGAAAAAGGATGGTTTTCTCAAACATCCGACTGATTCTCCTGAGTGGAAAGGTATCAACCATTGTCATAAGACCTTCGGTGTCGAGGACAGAAATTTGAGGCTTGGCCTATGCACGGATGGAATGAACCCATTTGGCAATCTTAGTTCTCAACATAGTACGTGGTCGGTTCTTCTAGTTATATACAACTTGCCTCCTTGGTTGTGCATGAAACGCAAATACATCATGTTGTCGATTCTTATTTCAGGGTCGAAACAGCCTGGAAACGACATAGATGTCTACCTCCAGCCACTTGATGATTTGAGAAAAATGTGGGATGAAGGAGTTTCCGTGTATGACACACATGCTGATGAGGTATTCACATTGCGTGCCATGCTTTTATTCACTCTTAATGACTATCCTGCTTATGGGAACTTATCCGGGTACAAGAACAAAGGGAAGAAAGCATGCCCGGTTTGCCTGGACGACACAGCATCTAAATACATTACTACTTGTCACAAAGAAGATTATATGCGCACCCGAAGGTTCCTTCGACGCGACCATCCTTATCGTAATAAGAAGAAGGCATTCGATGGAACAGTTGAGGAAGGGGTTGCTCGTAGACCATTGACTGGTATTGAGGTTTATGATCAAGTCAAGGGTATTGAAACGATATTCGGCAAAGGAGCGAGTGTTGGTGATAAGGGATTTTGGAAAAAGGAGTCTATTCTGTGGAAACTTCCATATTGGAGAGATCTAGAGGTTAGACATTGTCTCGACGTCATGCACATAGAGAAAAATGTATGTGACGCCATTCGGGGACACTTATGAATATTCCACATAAGACAAAGGATAGCAAGGGGGTGCGAGCGTATCACGGAAAGTGAGGGGCTTCGACCGGAACTATGGGCTCAAAAGAGGGACACTAAGAAAAGAAATAAAGAAGAGAAAGTGTCGGAAAAGGAAAAGGAAAGGGAAAAGAAAAGAAACGGGAAGAAGGGTCGCTGCGGGAATTGAAAGAAAAGGAAAGAAAACGGTGAAGGATGATGATAGGAACTATTTACCTCAGGCTTGCTACACTCTATCTAGAGGCGAGAAGCGTCTTTTTGCGAGTGTTTGTACAACATTAAGGTTCCATCAGGGGTACTCATCGAACATGAAAAGATTTGTTACCTTAGACGGTGAGTTGAAATTATCGAGCATGAAGTCTCATGATTGTCATGTAATGATGCAAGTATTCTTACCGGTTGCAATTCGAGGGATATTGCTAGAAACATGTGAGACATACCATAACGGAAGCCGTGTTCTTTTTTCAATACTATATGTAGCAAAACGTTACAACCCTCGAAGCTTGATGCTCGCGAGCTAGCGTGATACAGACTTTGTGCAAGTTTGAGATGTACTTCCCACCTGCTTTCTTCGATATTATGGTCCATTTGGTTGTACATCTAGTTCGAGAAATTAAGCTATGTGGTTCGGTGTTTTTGAGGTGGTGCTATCCCTTTGAGAGACATATGGGCTCTTTGAAAGATAAAGTAAGGAATCCAGCGCAGACGGAAGGAAGTATAATTCGGGGATTGTGAGTGAAGAGGTCGGTAATTTTGTGGTGAGTTCTTAACTAATGTTGATCCTATTGGACTTCCTACATCTCGACACGAGGGCAGACTCGCGGGTAAAGGTACACTTGGCTCGAAAATGATAGTACCTCCTGTTGAAAGCCGCATACAAGCACACTTATTTGTATTGCAGCATATGGTACAGGTGCATCCGTACTTGGATGAGCATTTGGAGGAGTTGCGTGACCAGAATCCAGGTAAAGGGACTAGAGCATTGATGCAGTTGCATAATAAGACTTTTATTGATTGGTTCCATAACCGAATAATGCGTGAAGTAGATTCCAATGTTTCTGAAACTCTGAAGTGGCTAGCATTTGGTCCTCGAGAAGCTGTGCACTCCTATGAGGGTTTTGATGTTAATGGATATACGTATTGGACAGATCGTCAAGATCAAAAGTCGAGATCTCTCCAGAATAGTGGTGTTTCAGTAGAGGCATCATCTACACAGTATGCAAGTGCCAAATACAAGTCTCCAATTGATGCTAGATTGTTATACTATGGACGAGTTCAAGATATATGGGAGCTTGACTACTCTGATTTCACGGTCTGCTTATTTCGATGCAAGTGGGTTGAGTATAACCGGCGTTACATAAGGAAAGATGACCCTTGTGGATTTACTCTTGTAGACTTGGGTCGGTTGCGTGATAGTGAAGAGCCATTCGTGCTTGCATCACAAGTTAAGCAAGTATTCTACGTAACTGACCCTTCTGATAACAAGTGGTCAATTGTTGTTCCGGGAAAAAGAAGTATACTCGGAGTTGGTGATGTTGAGGATGAGGATGAGTATGATGCATTTGAAGATACCCCGCCTTTCACCATTCCCAACTCCGATGTCACTGATGCGGAGTTAGCGACAAGTTACATGCGTGCAGATCACGGGGAAGGGATAATGGTTGATACTTCAAATGAAGGTGGCCAAAGTAAACAATAGGCTGGACTTCTTTGGTTCCAATTCCGGCTTTCGGCTTTGCAATGTCATTTTACTTTATTTTTCACTTTTAGCCGCATGTAGTGTCATGTATAGTTCTTATTATTGTATATATATGTATTACAATCAACTAAACTCGCTTCACATGTATTGAAACCCATTTTGGGTAAGTGAATGTCATTTCGGGCCAATTTCGTCTTTTTAACCTCAATTAACTTAATTTCTCGCTTTTAGCCGCATGTTAGGTCATGTATAGTTCTTATTAGTATATATATATGTATTACAATCAACTAAACTCGCTTCACATGTATTGAAACCCATTTTGGGTAAGTGAATGTCATTTCGGGCCAATTTCGGCTTTTCAACCTCAATTAACTTAATTTCTCGCTTTTAGCCGCATGTTAGGTCATGTATAGTTCTTATTAGTATATATATATATGTATTACAATCAACTAAACTCGCTTCACATGTATTGAAACCCATTTTGGGTAAGTGAATGTCATTTCGAGCCTATTACAGTCACTTAAAGTCGGGTCACATGATTTGAAAACCGAATTGGGTAGATGAATGTCGTTTAGGGTGTAATTATGGATTGTTTTGGGGGGAGGAGGGGGACTGTGCATGGGGTCTTTGTCAAGCGGGGTGGGACAGTGAAGGGGGCGAAAGCTGGGGGGCGTGAGGGGGTGGGGCCGGTGAAGGGGGTCATGCGGTTCGGGGGGGAGTGTGCGGGGGGGGGGAGTGTGCGGGGGGGGTCAGGCGAGGGGGGGCCAATGGGGGAGTGAAGGGGTGATGTGCAAGGGGGGATGTGGTGAGTGGGGCAGTGATGGGGGTTGTGAAGAAGGGTGGGGCAGTGAAGGGGCGTGCGGTTCGGGGGGGGAGTGTGCAGGGGGGGGGGGAGTGTGCGGGGGGTCGTGCGGGGGGGAGTCAATGGGGGGAGTGAAGGGGTCTTTGTGCTGGGTGGGAGCAGTGAAGAGGGCGGTGAAGGGGGTGAAGGGGGTGGGGCAGTGAAGGGGGATGTGCCGGTCGGGGGGAGTGTGCGGGGCGGGGGAGGGAGTGTGCGGGGCGGCGGGGGGCGATCAATGGGGGAGTGAGGGGGTTGTGCAGGGGGCAAGATGGGGGGGCTGCGGGGGGACAAGGTGCGGGGAGAGTGTGCAAGTGAGGGTGGGGTTGTGCAAGGGGAGGCAAGGAAGGGGGATGTGCAGGGGGCAGTGAAGGGGGCCAGTGAAGGAGGTGGCTAAGCGGGGGCAATGAAGGGGTTGTGGTGTGGGGGGCAGGTGAGAAGGGACAGTGAAGGGGGCATGCAGGGGGGTAGTGAAGGGGGGAGTGTGCGGTTCGGCGGGGTTGATGTGCGCGAGGGTGGGGCGCGTGGCGGGGCGATCATGGGGGCATGGTGAAGGGGCGTGCGGGGGCAAGTGAAGGGGGAGGAGTGTGCGGTTTGCAGGGGTTGATGTGCGGCGAGGGGGTGGGGCAGCCATGGGGGGGCGATGAAGGGGGGCAAAGTGAAGGGGGGGACGTCAAGGGGTGGGGGAGTGCGCGGGGTGGGGACTGTGCGGGGGGTTTCTAATCATATGTTTGTTTTTAATCTTACGCGTTTCTAATATCGTTTTTTAAAATTTCAGGAGTTTAAACATGGTCCGAGATGATGTGATTGTGGAGGAAGAAACCGATGATGATTATGATAAGTCATTGGATGATGATGATGAGTATGATGCGGAGAAGGAGAACGATAAAGGTGACCGGAAGACATAGCGCATGATGAGGAGGCGCTTGCGTAAAAGGGAACTTGACTTGGCTGAAATACATGAGGAGCTAGCCGATAAGGCTCCCCCCATTGATAACAATGCTACGGAAGATTAACCTTGTACTTCATCCGTCATTGTGCCACAAAAAAATGCGGGGAAAGAGGTTCTCAGTACCAAAACTCCAAGTAAAGTTGCAACAAATAAGCGGAAAGGAAGGGGTGCGACCAAGGGATTGAATTATAACACCCCTATGACACTCGAGTATGATGATATGGGTAAACCTTGTGGTCAATGGCGTAAAAAGTATGGGCAGCATTTAGGGTTATGTGTGCGCAAACTGAGCATTTTGGTGGGGTGGAAATATGTGCCCGATGCAATGAAGAAATCATTATGGGAAGACACTTGTGTAAGTTTATTTTGTAACTGAATTACTATTATTTTTTGCATTTAGGAGCATGTTAGGTCATATATAGTCCTAATAGGTACATATATAACTATAAGAGTCAATTAAACTCCACTTATATGCTTAGAAACACATTTTGGGTAAATGAAGGCCATTTCGGGCCGATTTTGGCCTTTACACTCCAATTCACTTAGTTTTTTTCATTTAGCCGCATGTTAGGTCATATATAGTCCTAATAGGTACATATATAACTATAAGAGTCCATTAAACTCCACTTATATGCTTTGAAACACATGTTGGGTAAATGAAGGCCATTTCGGGCCGATTTTGGCCTTTACACTCCAATTCACTTAGTTTTTTGCATTTAGCCGCATGTTAGGTCATATATAGTCCTAATAGGTACATATATAACTATAAGAGTCAATTAAACTCCACTTATATGCTTTGAAACACATTTTGGGTAAATGAAGGCCATTTCGGGCGATTTTGGCCTTTACACTCCAATTCACTTAGTTTTTGCATTTAGCCGCATGTTAGGTCATATATAGTCCTAATAGGTACATATATAACTATAAGAGTCAATTAAACTCCACTTATATGCTTTGAAACACATTTTGGGTAAATGAAGGCCATTTCGGGCCGATTTTGGTCTTTACACTCCAATTCACTTAGTTTTTTGCATTTAGCCGCATGTTAGGTCATATATAGTCCTAATAGGTACATATATAACTATAAGAGTCAATTAAACTCCACTTATATGCTTTGAAACACATTTTGGGTAAATGAAGGCCATTTCGGGCCGATTTTGGCCTTTACACTCCAATTCACTTAGGTTTTTGCATTTAGCCGCATGTTAGGTCATATATAGTCCTAATAGGTACATATATAACTATAAGAGTCAATTAAACTCCACTTATATGCTTTGAATCACATTTTGGGTAAATGAAGGCCATTTCGGGTCGATTTTGGCCTTTACACTCCAATTCACTTAGTTTTTTGCATTTAGCCGCATGTTAGGTCATATATAGTCCTAATAGGTACATATATAACTATAAGAGTCAATTAAACTCCACTTATATGCTTTGAAACACATTTTGGGTAAAAGAAGGCCATTTCGGGCCGATTTTGGCCTTTACACTCCAATTCACTTAGTTTTTTTCATTTAGCCGCATGTTAGGTCATATGTAGTCCTAATAGGTACATATATAACTATAAGAGTCAATCAAACTCCACTTATATGCTTTGAAACACATTTTCGGTAACTTTTTGTTTGTTTCTTGTTTTTATAGAATACGTTCCATATTAGTCATAATGTGGAAAAAAAAGGGGCGTTTCTATCCGCGGTGGCCGAAAGATTTAGAGCTTTCAAAAGCAAACTAGTGAGTGGGTGGATCACGAAACGGAGAAAGAGGAGTATAAAGAGGAGTAAAATTCAAAAATCAAAGCAAAATGAGGGTGAGACGGACAAGGAGGCCGAAAAAGAAACAGAAAAGGAAGGGGGAGAGCAGGAAGATACATTTCAACCGGATTCTTTGCCTCATCAGATTTGGGGACATATAAAACCAGAAGATTGGGAGGCATTTGTTGCCCAAAATACTACGCCGGAGATGGTGGTAAGTATTGCACTTTAAACTATATATATTCGACTTTGCATGTTCACTTTCAATACAATTACATGTGTTTTCTAATTGCCCATGTGAATTTATAGGCTAAGCGTGAGAAACATTCACTCAGTGCAAGACAGAGGAAGCACTACCATCATATGGGTTCCCATACATATGCGAGCGCGAGAAAGTTGTGGATTGACGAGAAATTTTACCCTTCTACCGATACAACCACAACGCCGTCTTCTAGCTCTAAGACTGCGCCGTTTGTCAAAGTTGATCGTGTCGCTGATTGGTGGTGCTCCTTGCATAGGCGTGATATCAACAATCAAATGACCATTTCAGATCCGGGAACCTTGAAGATAGCCAATGCCAGTTGTAAGTACATGCACTATCAATCCCCCACCCCCCGCACACTCCCCCACCCCCACACCGCCCACACCCCCTAACGGTCCCCCCCCACCCCCGCACACTCCCCCACGCCCGCACACTCCCCCCCACACTGCCCACACTGCCCCTCCCCGCACACTTCCACCCCACTACACACCGGCCCGCACACCGCCCCCACCCCCGCACACTCCCCCACCCCACCGCACACCGCCCCCACTCCCCGCACACCGCCCCCACACTCCCGCACACATCCCCCACTCCCCTGCTCCCCCGCCGCACACTCCCACCCCACCGCACACTCCCCCACCCCCGCACACTCCCCCCCCCCCGCACACCGCCCCCACTCCCCGCACACATCCCCCACCCCCGCACACATCCCCCACTCCCTCGCTCCCCGCCGCACACTCCCACCCCACCGCACACTCCCCACACTCCCCGCACACTGCCCCCTCCCGCACACCGCCCCCACACACCCGCACACCGCCCCCACTCCCCGCACACATCCCCCACCCATGCACACATCCCCCACTCCCTGCTCCCCCGCCGCACACTCCCATCCCACCGCACACTCCCCATACTCCCCCCGCACACCGCCCCCACCCCGCACACCGCCCCCACTCCCGCACACATCCCCCACCCCGCACACATCCCCCACTCCCTGCTCCCCCGCCGCACACCGCCCCCACCCCCATGCACACCGCACACCTTGCCCCCACCCCTACTCCGCCCCACACAGGTCTGCCCCACCCCTGCCGCCGCCGCTTATGATGTTGATTTATTTTTTTTAAACTTGCCGTTGTTAATTTCTCTATAGATGGGGCTCAAGCAAAAAGAGGTTAGCGGTGAGTTCACCCCCCAAGGCAACAAAGATGCCCTTTATGAGACTTTGGGAAAGGACCATAGTGGACGTTTGAGGGGTTTAGGTGGTATTCGTCTAGGTGTGACAAAAGCGTATCCTAAAGATTACTCCGTGGGTACAAAATCACGCTCTCAACCACATGATATGGAAGCTATGACACAAGCTATTCGGGAGAAGCTTACCGATGAAATTACGGAGAAAGTGACGGAGAAAGTCACGGAGAAAGTCACGGAGAAACTCACGGAGAGTTTCAACGCGGTCCTCTCACAGTTTGGTTTACCGGCGATACATCAACCTAAACTGGATCGTCTTTTGGAGGACAAAGCTAGCCATCCTAACACACAAAAATCCCCACCATCTATACTTGAGTTAGAGGTAACTATTATCCTTATAATTTTTAAAACTAAGTAACATGTAATATTATGTAATTGCATGTTCGTAACCTCAATTTCATTTACTTTTTGAAGGAAGAAACGCCTTGCCAGCTTTTACTAGATGTAAAAGATGAGGGTTTGATTGTGGTGGCTGTAGGAAATGCACAACCACGAAGTGAACGAGCAATAGTCCATCATGAGCCTGTGGACAATGAGCACTTGGCGGTTAGTGTAGTGACCATTACTCCTGGTTACGAAGACTTTGCTCTTCCGTTGCCTAAACCGTCAATTGATATAAATGTCTTGACCGACGCTCGTGGTGGTTATGTGTTGTGGCCATCGGCATGGGTGAGGTTTTCAGACGAGGTAAATTAAAGCAACTTAAATCCATATTCATAATGATTTGTTTCATACCTACCTACTAACTAAGTTGAATGTTTTTACCGTTGAATTATTAGGTTTTGGAGAGACTAAACAAGCCCAAGGAAAGTAAGGCGGACTCACCTCCTCTAGAGAAGGCGAAGAAGGGTTCAGAGAAGAAGGGTTCAAGCGGGCTAAAGAAGGTCATTTCGGGCAAAGGAATGCAAGATTCAAGTCACCAAGAAAAACCAAGTACATATACTTGGATCGAGAAACCAAAGATCGAGTGTCTCACTAAGGCATGCATATGGCTACATGAAAATGCGCGTGATATGTCGGATGATGCACCTCTCGAGGTGAATTTGGGTACCACGTAATTCAACTACTTTGAGGATACATCGACATGGGTGTCTAAGGGTGATTTGAAAGAGTTCCTTTGCGGAGAGATGCTGAATGTTTCCTTGATTCAAGTCTTCATGAGGTAAAACATTTGTACTTTTGAAGTAAATAAAAATGATTTGCAATATACAATAATATATTTATGTTACGAAGTTGGTTGTGCTTTAAAGATTACTCCAAGATGATTGTGGATGCAAGAGCATACAAGAGCAATTTGGGTGGTTATGTCCAAATTTCACCCGAGCCGACAATTGTTTGCAAAACACAAATGAGGTCAAGGAGTATATTTGGCTATGTATCAAAACATCTCTACGTGCACAACATAAGTTCATACTTGCCCCTTGTTTTGAAGAGTATAGTTCTTAACCTTTCATCTATTTTTACCACTTTAATTATCATTATATATACAATAGAAGTACTCACATGATTGCTTCCTAACTTTTTTGGCATTTTAGTCTTCATTGGTCGCTCGTTGTGATTTGTCCTTCAAACAACACAGTATATCATTTTGATTATGTAGCTCAAGATCCACCACGACACTTATTCCTCAAATCAAGCATAAATAGGTATATTTGTTATTTAAAATGCTAATAAGCATTACACTTTTTACTAATTCCATTCTTTGGCCACTTCTGACATGAAATTAACTTAACTACAGTTCTTTGAAGAAATTTAAGAGCACGGGAAAAATACCTGAATGGAAAGCAATGAAGGTAATACATATTAGTTAAGCTACGTACTTCTTTCTTTTAGCAAAAAACAACCATGTATGTTAATTACATGATTTTTTATGTAATTCTATGATTGGTGTGCTCAGCAACCGGGGGGAACCGAGTGTGGCTACTATGTGTTGAGGTTCATGTTCGATATAGCCTCAAGTTGCAAGGAAGTCGGGGATATTGAGAAGGTATATATATATATACATATAAAACTAATATACGTAGCTTAATTTAAAGTCGATTTTGGCCTCTTAAGCCCAATGCACTTAGTTTTGTTTTCTTTCCGCCTTTAGCCGCATGTTAAGTCATATATAGTTCCAATAGGTACATATATAACAATAAGAGTCAATTATAGTTCACTCATATGCTTTGAAACCCATTTTGGGTAAATGAAGGCCGTTTCGGGCCGATTTTAGCCTTCGAAGCTCACTTCACTTAGTTTCCCGCATTTAGCCACATGTTAGGTCATATATAGTTCCAATAGGTACATATATAACTATTAGAGTCAATTAAAGTTCACTCATATGCTTTGAAACCCATTTTGGGTAAATGAAGGCCATTTCGGGCCGATTGTAGAATTCGAAGGTCATTTCACTTAGTTTCCCGCATTTAGCCACATGTTAGGTCATATATAGTTCCAATAGGTACATATATAACTATTAGAGTCAATTAAAGTTCACTAATATGCTTTGAAACCCATTTTGGGTAAATGAAGGCCATTTCGGGCCGATTGTGGAATTCGAAGGTCATTTCACTTAGTTTCCCGCATTTAGCCACCTGTTAGGTCATATATAGTTCCAATAGGTACATATATAACTATAAGAGTCAATTATAGTTCACTCATATGCTTTGAAACCCATTTTGGGTAAATGAAGCCCGTTTCGGGCCGATTTTGGCCTTCGAAGCTCATTTCACTTAGTTTCCCGCATTTAGCCACATGTTAGGTCATATATAGTTCCACTAGGTACATATATAACTATAAGAGTCAATTATAGTTCACTCATATGCTTTGAAACCCATTTTGGTTAAATGAAGGCCGTTTCGGGCCGATTTTGGCCTTCGAAGCTCATTTCACTTAGTTTCCGGCATTTAGCCACATGTTAGGTCATATATAGTTCCAATAGGTACATATATAACTATAAGAGTCAATTATAGTTCACTCATATGCTTTGAAACCCATTTTGGGTAAATGAAGGCCGTTTCGGGCCGATTTTAGCCTTCGAAGCTCTCTTCACTTAATTTCCCGCATTTAGCCACATGTTAGGTCATATATAGTTCCAATAGGTACATATATAACTATAAGAGTCAATTATCTAAGGTCTTACTCAAACTAAAACTGATATTATGTGTGTTTCCTTATGTTTAAGATATTCAACCAAAGGGAGAGTTCTTTCACCACAACCGAGATAAACGAGGTTCGGGATTTGCTAGCACACTACCTTACCGAAGTTTGCATGTGAAGATGATGCCGCGACTTTGAGTTTATTTGTTCTTATTGTTCTACTTGCTAGTTATTTAGGTACAACAATATAATTGATGTTTATTTTGGATTTTAGTACTTAATACAACTTCATTTGTAGTACATTCTCCAAATTTTATATTTATATATATATATATATATATTAATTTGACTTGTATACGACGCGCTTGTGAGATTTGTGTCAACTATAGCAAGTTAGATATAATAAAATATTATATATATACATATAAAATATATATATATATATATATATATATATATATATATATTATATAACATTAACTGATGCGGTTTACTAAGAAAACCGCATCAGTTAATGTTCCAATGCATACAAAGAGGTTGGCGGCAAAGAACAAACCGCTGCGGTTCCTAGGAAAAACCGCAGTGGATTTTACCATTAACCACTGCGGTTTTGCCAAGGAACCGCAGCGGTTTGTTCTTTGCCGCTGCGGTTCACAACCGCAGCAGTTTCTTTATGAAAAATGCTGCTAGTCCAACCATTGCGGGCCAAAACCGCAGCGGCAAGCCCGGTTTTGACCGCAGCGGTTGGACTTTATTCCACTAGTGATCTATATTGGTTTGAAGTTAGACTTGGAGATGCACATAGCTTGTGTAGACACATAATCGTGTCTCCCCATTTAGTACCCTATGATCACTAATACCTTGCTCCAATTGGTCCGGATGGAGGAAAGAATAAAGAACGAGTCGAAAATAAAATGTTTTATGCCCAAAACCATTTTCCAACTCTTTTTTTAAAAAAAGCCCATTTTTTAAAACCTTTTAAAAATAGTTTTTATGAAAGCCCAATTTTATAAAACCCATTTTCTAGCCCAATTTAATTAATAAAATTAATTAATTTTATTGATTAGTTTTATTAATAAAAATATCTTTTATAAAAAATAATCTTTTTCCCAATTGTTTTCAAATATCTTTTACTAACTATTTTCTAAAATCTTTTTAAATAAAAATCTTTTAGAGATCTACTAGTTTTCGAAAACCTATCACTTCTCAACTACCTCAACCTATATATATCATCCCTACTCTCTTCATAATTCCCTCGGCATACACAATACACAAAATCACTCGGCATTCTCTACAAATCTTCACCGCCTAACCTCACAATTCCTCTCATCTCACCTCCTGACACTACAGATCTCCCATTACCTCTTCTATTGTTATCCAAGCCAATCATCACCCTTGATCTCTATCATCATCAACCTTCATCACTTCTCGCCTAATTAACAACTCTACTGCTACCTTACATTAACACCCCCACCATAATCTTGCCGTCTAATACTAATCATCAGTACAATATCCTACATCCTCCATACACCGAACTACTATAAACTAATCATAAACCTTCGTCCTCGTCATCACCGTACAACATACAACTCTTGTAAAACAAACAAATCGATATCCTTCAACAAATACATACAACGCATGCAACATATTTGCTAAAGATGACAACTTTTTTTTAGGCTCGTTCCCACGTTCAATTTTCCAAGATCCGTACAAATCAACTATCCCGGACGGTGGCATAATTTCTGAGGGTCAAATAAATTAACGATCTTTCTTTATTTTCTTTATTTATTTTTATTATTTTCTTGAAGTTACTAACAATCTATTCATGATGTAGATTGTTAACAAATTTATGCGACTGTAAGTATTGTATATTATATTAACTCCCTGCAATATTTTCTTTTCTTATTTTTATTTATTTTCATACATTATTATATGCCTGCCTGATTGAACTATACATATTATATGATTGTCCCTGGTTTATTGCTTTTATCACCCACATGTTATTTTCGCTAATCAAAGACTTAAATAAATGTTCTAATATTAATCAAATTAATTTGGACAACCAGTTAGGTTCCTTGTAATATTGATTGCATAATAACTTGTCACTAAAAGTTAGTCTTTTTATGTGTTTCCTGAACCAATTTAGACTAAATATTTTGTAGGGTGTATAAAAATATTATATGATTATTTTTTGGCATAAAATCTGTTATGAATCGATATTTAGTTGAGGTCAACTCTGGGCGAATGTGGTTCATTATGACTATATTCGTACCCTCACCCCCGAACTCAATCTTTGGTTCACTTTGACCATCTATGGAGTCAGGACGGGGAAATCTACATTGGATAATTTGTTCCTATGATTTTTCCATATCCAATTAGGTTTATGATTCTTCCTAAAAAGAATTGTTGGCGACTTCTTTCAATACAAAACAATTTTCAATAAAACCTTAACAGTGGGGTAGCCAAATATAATACGCGCTCACACCGCGTAGGCGAAATAAGAGTCATGAAGATTACTTTTGACCGCCTTCACAATAGAGGCGCGATCACTTCCATAGGATCTATAGCCTTCACATTAGAGGCGTGATCACTTCCATAGGGTTTACTCTGAACCCTGCACTTGGAAGAAAATTCAAAATGTGCAACCTATATTCTATTGCAAATTCCAACATAAAAACAAACATCTTACACCTAGTGTTGGATCCCTCAAATGCACTGCGAAACATGGTCGATGACAACAGACTACTAATACTTGCTACAACGAGAATCAACATCACCAACAACCCCTGAGGCAGTGCATCAACAATTCAAAGGCTTAGCTTTTATTTCTGGTTTCCTAGGTTGAGTCAGAGAGTCCTTATGCTAAGCCATTTTTGTCCTTTCCCATCGAGTCTATGTCACTATAGGACTTCATCTATTATAGCCTTTCATTTCATTTTAATTTTATTTTCATTTTCATTGGCCTTCCATCATTTTACTTATGCTTGTAATTCAATGATGAAACTCAAATCACCTAATGAACTTGACTAATAATAATAAAGATCTGAAATTAAAAAAAAAAGAGAAAAATGAAAAAAGTGGACATACTTTGGATCAGGAGTTATTCCCCTCTTCCCTCCATCATCCATAAACCATCATTAGCCAAATATCCCTTCGACATGAAAGCGCCACAAATAACCTTCAAACCTTCCAATCCCGTAAGCCAATAACTTGTGTGCAAGCCTTACTACATCAAAATAAATCAATGCCAAGCAAAAACAAAAAAGTAAAAAAAAAACGCACAAAAGTTTAAAAAGAAAGAGCCAAAGGCAAATAATAAAAGTCAAGTTAGGGGGGCTTGCGCACAAGTTATACCCCTCATTCAAATCCCTTCGATTCATCAAACCTTTAATCCATATAATCCAAATTCATAATCCTTTCATCAATCCTAACTCCTTCTCCAAGGTATGTCCAAGCCCGCTAGGTTGAAAACCCGAAAGGGCGGCCTAGGTAAAAGTTAGGGCACAAATATATATATATATATATATATATATATATATATATATATATATATATATATATATATATATATATATATATATATATATATATATATATATATATATATATATATATAAATAATCAGATCCAGAACTACGAATGGTCTGATTCCGCAAAGATACGTAGGAATCCTCATCTCGAGGTTCGACCGCTTCAATAAAAAAAAATAGTCATGGTCTAATGATTTGACTTTCTAGAATTTAGGAGCATACTCTTTCTAGATCCCGACATAGACTCGAGTCTGAACCTAGCCTCGTTAAAGCCTTTTCCCACCTACATTTATATGAGTCACAAATTTAAATCTTTTATTTTTCAATCCAAGCTCTCCTTGTTCCCGAAGGACTCTCCGATAATTCCATGGTTTCTGACGATATTTGACTTTGCCCACATCAATTTCCCAAAGAAAAATCCCCAGTACAATCCCCAGTGAAAACTTTCAATGTTCAAGACATAGCAACTACATTGCAATATCGATCAAGTACATTTCAATCAAGGCTCATGCCTAATTCAAAGAGCTCACCCAAAGTGGGGGCTTCCTATACGTGTGGTGGTTCCTCCAATTCAAATCAAATTCCCGAAAAGTTGTAATCCGCAGACCTCGTTTGCGGACCCCAATCATTTACTAAAAATGATTTTCGAAAATCATTCAATGCATTTCTAATCAATCTATCATTCAACACATCTTCTAGCCTTGCAAAATCCTGACCTTGCATTGCAGCTTTGCAAAACCCTGACCTTGCATTGCATTTCATACATTCTAGTCTTGCATAACCCTGACCTTGTATGACGTGTCATCCCTTAGCTTTGCATAACCTTAATCCTTGCATAGCGTCTCATGCATCCTTAGAGCGAGAGTCTAAGTTTGCATTCTTGCATCATTATGTGCTTCATCAGAGTTGTTTGCACCTATCTGCTAACATCTTTTTCTGCAGGTAATCAGATTGCTTGTAGTTATTGTCCTGCATACTAACTTTGTTTTGCAGAGACCGGGGGTTATAGATCAGTTCTAAACTGCAGAGCGTTTAGAATTGTTCTCCGTCCCGACACCGTATACTTTGACTTTCGGTTTCCTGAACCTCGGTCAAAGTGGGGGCTTCTGTAGACACATAATCGTGTCTCCCCATTTAGTACCCTATGATGACCAATACCCTGCTCCAATTGGTCCGGATCGAGGAAAGAATAAAGAACGAGTCTAAAGTAAAATGTTTTAAGCCCAAAACCAGTTTCTAACTCTTTTTTTAAAAAAAAGCCCATTTTTTAAAACCATTTAAAAATAGTTTTTATGAAAGCCCAATTTTATAAAACCCATTTTCTAACCCAATTTAATTAATAGAATTAATTAATTTTATTGATTAGTTTTATTAATAAAAATATCTTTTATAAAAAATAATCTTTTTCCCAATTGTTTTCAAATATCTTTTACTAACTATTTTCTAAAATCTTTTTAAATAAAAATCTTTTAGAGATCTACTAGTTTTCGAAAACCTATCGCTTCTCAACTACCTCAACCTATATATATCATCCCTACTCTCTTCATAATTCCCACGGCATACACAACACACAAAATCACTCGGCACTCTCTACAAATCTTCACCGCCTAACCTCACAATTCCTCTCATCTCACCTCCTGACACTACAGATCTCCCATTACCTCTTCTATTGTTATCCAAGCCAATCATCACCCTTGATCTCTATCATCATCAACCTTCATCACTTCTCGCCTAACAACTCTACTGCTACCTTACATTAACACCCCCACCATAATCTTGCCGTCTAATACTAATCATCAGTACAATATCCTACATCCTCCATACAACGAACTACTATAAACTAATCATAAACCTTCGTCCTCGTCATCACCGTACAACATACAACTCTTGCAAAACAAACAATTCGATATCCTTCAACAAATACATACAACGCATGCAACATATTTGCTAAAGATAACAACTTTTTTTAAGGCTCGTTCCCACGTTTAATTTTCCACGATCCGTACAAATCTACGACCCCGAACGGTGGTATAATTTCTGAGGGTCAAATAAATTAACGATCTTTCTTTATTTTCTTTATTTATTTTTATTATTTTCTTGAAGTTACTAACATTCTATTCATGATGTAGATTGTTAACAAATTTATGCGACTGTAAGTATTGTATATTACATTAACTCCCTGCAATATTTTCTTTTCTTATTTTTATTTATTTTCATACATTATTATATGCCTGCCTGATTGTACTATACATATTATATGATTGTCCGTGCTTTATTGCTTTTATCACCCACATGTTATTTTCGCTAATCGAAGACTTAAATAAATGTTCTAATATTAATCAGATTAATTTGGACAACCTGTTAGGTTCCTTGTAATATTGATTGCGTAATAACTTGTCACTAAACGTTAGTCTTTTTATGTGTTTCCTGAACCAATTTAGACTAAATATTTTTTAGCGTGTATAAAAATATTATATGATTATTTTTTGGCATAAAATCTGTTATGAATCGATATTTAATAGAGGTCAACTCTAGGCGAATGTGGTTCATTATGACTATATTCGTACCCTCACCCCCGAACTCAATCTTTGGTTCACTTTGACCATCTATGGAGTCAGGACGGGGAAATCTACATTGGATAATTTGTCCCAATGATTTTCCCATATCCAATTAGGTTTATGATTATTCCTAAAAAGAATTGTTGGCGACTTCTTTCAATACAAAACAATTTTCAATAAAACCTTAACAGTGGGGTAGTCAAATATAATACGCGCTCACACCGCGTAGGCGAAATAAAAAACACGCCTACAGCTTGACATTGGAAATGGACTAGGATTGAACTTAGAGTGGATCAGACTGGGATTAGACTTGGATTGGACTTGACATAGACTAGGGTTCACATAAAGATGCAAATGGGCCTAGATTTTGACATGAACTAGACTTATATGGGCCTAAGATGGACTCTAATGCTAGCGGGCCATATATGAATGCATGGACTCAAATTTATATGGACCTAATATGAATGCAAAATGGACTTTAATGCATATCGGCCTAAAATGAATGCAAAATGGACTTTAATGCATATCGGCCTAAAATGAATGCAAGTGGATTGGACTGATTAGATTGTATTGAAGATGTTTGGACTAGGCTTAGAATTTTCGAAATTCGTTTTTGAAAGGAACCCCTTGTTTTTTATCTTTTGTTAGGAAAATATGATGGATCGATTTTGAAAATATTTTTGTAAATGTCTTGTATGATGATGATTAGTAAATGCTTTTTGAAAAAGGTAGAATAGAAGAGGGTGTAGGATTGATTTTGAAAAATGTAAGTTTTTTGAAATTGGTTGAATATGATTGGGTAGAATTGATAGGGAAGATTAATTGGACAACAGGGAGAAGGTAGACATGCATGACAATTCTAACTCTACCATGACCATTTTTCTAGATGCACTTTTTAGGACAGTCTCGACCTTGCATGAAAAGACTGATTTTTATGTGAATTCGGTGAGACCCCTAGAATGACTATGTTTTTACGCGAATGCAGACGAACCGAACATAGGATCGACCACCACGACGACTAAATCGATGAAAAGCATGCGATGCACAGACTGTGTGCCACGCAGCATTGCTGCGCGCTGATGTGGACGTGAGTAGCATCATGGTGACAAGTCCTAGTTTTGTTAGGACACTTATGTAGTTTTCTAGTTCTGTTAGGAAACTATGTAATTTACTTGCTTTAGAACTCTAGTTTGTTTTGGATTGCTTTACTTGTTTTAGAGTTAGAACACTAGTAGGAGTGTTCATAATTTAGGAGTGTGTTAGTTTAACTTAGCTGTGTGTTTGGCTAGTTTTAGGCGTGTGGAATTAGTTTATCTTTGCTGAGTTTGTTATTATCTTTAAGCTTATTAGTTGCATTAGAGTTAGGACTCTTATGTACTTTATATTTCGGTTTTCAGCATTAATAAAGTTTGTTGTTGTTTTTGAGTTTAACCTATTCCTTATGGAATTAACGTTTTAGGAGAGAATCCAAAGCTTTGGCAGTGAATGCAACCCTAGTTATTATCAATCCTTGGTTAGGAATTGATAATTTCATATCTTTGTTACTTAGTCACGAATACAATCAGCCATAAACGTGTGAGTTTTATTTCAAGAAACCGAGTTTAAGCCTTAAATTGTTATCAAGATTTGATTTCTTGGTTCAAGATTCATTCAAGAATCGATTTTTCAATCAAGAACTTAAGAGAGAGCCTTCAAATCCACATCAATTGTTGTGGCTGCTGGGATTGAAAGGGGATTTTATTGGATTTTGAGGGCGTTACTCGTGCAAGATGTCGGAGACTATGGAGACTATATATTACGGCCCTAGCAAAGAAACTTGCGGACCTTATGGAGATGCAAGCGGATGTGCAAGCAACCATGCTGGAGATGAGGCGTGACATGCATGAGTTGCAGAGTACTAAGTCTGATCCTTCTACGCATAGTGTGAACAACCGAAGGAAAGAAGTAGACTTAAAACTTTCGGACCTTCCTTTCTTAGATGGTGATGAAGATGCCGAGGCATATCTGGATTGGGAGAGGAGGATGGATCGACTTTTCAACCACAAGCAACTCGATGAATATGCTCGCTTCTCGTATGCTACCCTCAAGCTTGCAAGGTATGCGTCCCTTTGGTTTGATTCCCTTTAATCTAAACGTGATTCTGAAGGAAAAGAACCACTTGACACATGGACTGAATTAAAAACCAAGATGAAGAAGAGATTTGTGCCACGAAACCACAAGCAAGATTTGTTTTTGAAATTGAATTCTCTTACGCAAGGGTCCATGAGTGTTGAGAAATATATTAAGGAGTTTGAGCGCCTCTACATAGCTTGTGATTGTAGAGATCAAGAAGAGAAAAGATTGCGAAGTTTGTGCTTGGTTTGAGTAAAAACTTGCGTAATTATGTGGAGTTGCAGCCGCTTACAACGTTTGATGAAGTGTGCTCTTTGTCGTGCAAATTGGAAAGGCAACATAAAGGCTCGCCTCTTGGTGCGTTCAAATCCTTCAAAAACGAAACTGAAACTGCTAGCTCGTCTAAGGAGGTCATGGAGGCAAAGGCTACCACGCAAGAGGTCATGGATACGTTGAAGGGTAAGCTCACTGTTGGAAATTCCAAAGACGCATCCGTCAAGAAAACCGTATGCTTTAAGTGCCAAGGTATGGGGCATGTGGTTCGAAATTGTCCCAATGGTGTGATGGTGTCGAGGGAGGAGTACTACAACTTCCTGGTGCATAGCAAGGATGATGAAGACGAGCAAGAACAAAGCATAGTAGCACAACACGCCGTGGTTGACATGGCTAGTGATGAGTTTTGGAATAACCAAGCCAAGTGTAGTCCGGAGAAGGCGCATGAGGTGTTGGTGTTAAGGAGATCTTTGCTGGCGGAACTTCAAGATGAGCAAGAGGATGCTCAAAGACACAATCTTTTTCACTCGACTTGCTTAATCAAGGATCAAGCTTGTTCCTTTATCATTGACAGCGGATCGTGTACAAACGCTTGCTCCTTAACAATGGTGGATAAACTGTAATTGCCTACAAGGAAGCACCCTAATAACAATTAGTTAAATTGGTTGAATGATGATGGTGGCATATGGGTAAGAAATCAAGCTTTGGTTAATTTCAAAGTAGGTGATTATCATGATGAGATATGGTGTGATGCCATACCTATGACAGCGTGTTCTTTACTACTTGGGAGGCCATGGCAAAGTGACCGGTTTGTGCTTCATAATGGAAAAACAAACGAGTATTCGGTGCTGTTGGGTACTAAGCGTTTGATACTCGAACCATTACCACCAAAACGCCATTCTTCCAAGCAAGGCAAGGGCAAGGAGAAGCAAGATGGGGCTCACGTGTGCTTAAGTTCATGCCGTGGTGAAGTGTTGGAGACAGCAAGCACAAAGAAGGAGCATCGACAACAAATTCTGCATTTGCGTAAGGGTACCAAGTTGGACGTGGGTGATAAGGTGTGGTTGTCACTTTCCGCACAAAAACTTCATTTGAGTCATCAACATGGAGAACCTGTTGATGAAGGTCCCTTTGATATTGTTGAAAGGGTTGGGTATGAGACGTTTAAAGTGCTGCTAGGAGATGGCATATGTGCAATGTTTCCTTCGTGTGACTTAGTCCCATGTTTCGAAGACCAAACTTGAGGACAAGTTTTTTTTAACAAGGGGAGTATGATGTGGACGTGAGTAGCATCATGGTGACAAGTCCAAGTTCTGTTAGGACACTTATGTAGTTTTCTAGTTCTGTTAGGAAACTATGTAATTTACTTGCTTAAGAACTCTAGTTTGTTTTGGATTTCTTTACTTGTTTTTGAGTTAGAACACTAGTAGGAGTGTTCATAATTTAGGAGTGTGTTAGTTTGACTTAGCCATGTGTTTAGCTATAGTTTTAGGCGTGTGGAATTAGTTTATCTTTGCTGAGTTTGTTATTATCTTTAAGCTTATTAGTTGCATTAGAGTTAGGACTCTTATGTACTTTATATTTCGGTTTTCAGCGTTAATAAAGTTAGTTGTTGTTTTTGAGTTTAACCTATTCCTTGTGGAATTAACGTTTTAGGAGAGAATCCAAAGCTTTTGCAGTGAATGCAACCCTAGTTATTATCAATCCTTAGTTAGGAATTGATAATTTCATATCCTTGTTACTTAGTTACGAATACAATCAGCCATAAACGTGTGAGTTTTATTTCAAGAAACCGAGTTTATGCCTTAAATTGTTATCAAGATTTACTTTCTTGGTTCAAGATTCATTCAAGAATCGATCTTTCAATCAATAACTTAAGAGACAGCCTTCAAATCCACATCACGCGCGACACACAGCAGTGCGTCTGGCGCAGGAGTGGTGCGCCAGGCGCAACTTAATGCGCTTACTTGTCTTTTTTTTTACAAGGCTGAAAAAATTGTATTAATTACAAATGAAAATACTATAACTATCACTACACCCATCTAATCTAACTCTGCTTAGTGTCTATACACGCTATAACTCCCCTAAAAAACACTATAACTCCATTAATATTACATACTTCCTCCGTTTCACAATAAGTGCAACATAGAGAAAGTGGGGAATACCAAAGAATGTAGAGAGAGAAAGTTGGGGCCACAGTAAAGTAGAGTAATTCAAGTGATGAAACAAAAAAGTTATGGTCCCCTCTTGCTTTTTGGTGGCATATTTGTAATAATATTGAACTTTTTTTTGCCATTTTGAGTTTGGTTGCACTTATTTTGACTATTCTAAATAAGGAAAGTGTTGTACTTATTAAGAAACGGAGATAGTATTACCAACAATAATTACGAAATGTCTTGTGTAAATCCGCTTTATAAGTAAGTGTAAGACCACCTCACTTTTTCCCAAAAAAGAATATTTTTAAGTTATAAAGGTCACTTTTAAGTTAAAGGAAAAATTGACAGGAGAGGTCTAAACTTTGGTCGATAATTTTTGAAAGGTACCAACTTTGGATTAACCTGTGGAGGTCCCAACTATAGGGGGTCCTAACTTTTATTGGACCTTACAGGTTACCAACCTACTAAATCCGGTAAACCCTCATGTGACTTCATTAAAAAGGCACGTTAGGTTGATTTCATTAAAATCCCTCTTTCTCTTTCTTTCTCTGTGTTAAGCTACAATGGAAGCGCAAAAATCTGGCGGCTCTGGATCTATCAACTCCAAATGTGAAGCAATTGTAAGATGCAACCATGGAATTCCGGCAAAACTTAGGACATCGAAAAACAGTGGAAGCTATGGGAAAAGGTTTTACGGCTGTTCAATGTGGCCAGTAAGTTTTCTACTTTGTTTCTCTATTTTACTAAGAGATGTGTTTTGCGCAAATTAGGGTTTTGCGCAAATTTGAATTTTGTGCAAATTAGGGTTTTCTGTGTTTTTTTGATTGATAATTGCAATTTCAACATTAAATGGGTTGCCCTTTTTGTTGTAGAAGCATGATTGTGAATTTTTCTTGTGGGAGAGTGGGGCAATGTTTTCAAAAGGGTGCAACCAATGTGAGGACTTGCAGTCAAAGCTAATGGAACAATACACAACAGTTTCTGAGCTCGAATTTGGTTTCAAAACATTGGAAGAGAAGCTTGGAAAACTAAAGTTGAAGAAGGATAACATGACAGTGTCTATGCATCAAATGAAGGCTGAGATGATACTAATGCGTGGGGAAATGCGAGGAAGACGACTAGGGGACGAGAGATATGCTATAATGGGGATGGTTGTTTCATGGATGTTGTTAGCTTACTTTTGGATGTGTAAGGAGTGAAATTGTCATTTGGATGATAGATGTTTCATGGATGATGGATGTTTATGTAGGTGTTTAGGCTGGTTAAAGTGCCTTAGATGGCTTATTTTGTGGGCTTCAATTTCATGAATGTAACAACTAATCAATGATTATGCATTTTGGATGAATGAATGAATCCTATTTTGACATACTTTGTGTATTACTCTTTCATGTATTTGCAAATATTGAGAAACAAAAGTAATTCAAGTGTATTGATTGACACAACATGCAATTAAATATCAATAACTGTCAACAATGGACAATTGTAGCAAACAAACTGATTGTAACAACAGTTGCACAAAATAGATCAACTTTGTTCCCAAAACAGAATAATGTGGCCAAAAAACATAATATTGTTCCCAAAACAGAATTGGACATATAACAGTTTTAGTTTGTTGATGCTTGGGTTGATGCTTGGGTTGATGCTTGACTTGAACCCACAGTTTCTTTGATGATTCTTGGTACTCTTCCTCCCTGTGCACATGACATGTCAGTGTAAGTTAAAATTGATAACAACAATTGGGTAACATCAGGGTCAATTATGTGAGCTTCTTACCCTCACAAAAGTAGATCCATCATCAGCTATGAAAACACCCACTCCTTTAGGCACCTGTTATTTTGGGACATGAACAACAAAATTATAGGTGAAAATGGTGAACTTGGAAATATTGAGAAAACGGAGGGAAGTCAAATGGTTAACTTACAGTGGTTGTAGCTTTCTTCCCCCCTCTTGAACCCTTACCACATCTTGAACCCTTCCCTCCTCTCCCCGCCGTGCTTGGCGTGGGTCCGAGTCGCTTGGATCGGCATTTGTAGTTCTCTTTCCTCCTCTTGAACCCTTCCCTCCCCGATGACCCTTCCTCCTTTTCCGGTTACGCCAGCTCTGCTGTTGCATCCAAGTGAGGGTCATTCTGAGCACCATGCTGAGTTGAAGCATCAGATGTCTTGGCCTTTTTGTGAGGTGGATGACTAGGAGCTTTGTCTTTATTTGGACAAGTCCTCTTGTTATGGCCCTTAACTTTGCATATTGTACATGTCATTTCAACCCCGTGTTTGGTTAATCTCCCAGGCTTTTTTGGGTTTTCATGTGGGTCTTTTCTCCTACTGATTCTTGGTCTCCCAGGCCCAACTTTAATGGGTGGTGGGATGAGAGGAGAAGTGACTAGTGGCCAGTGCCTTTCACTTACTCGAGGTGGGATTGACCCAGCATAAGATCTAAGGTAATTCTCTCTGGTGTACACTAGGTCCACAAAATCTTCAGCATCTCCTCTACAGAAGAATATGCTGGCAACAGCATGACAACAGGGGATACCAGTGAGGTCCCACTTCCTGCAGGTGCAAGATCTAGCTTCAAGTACAACTGTTACACTATCCATATGATAGTTGACCTGAAATATTGTATTTTTGTTGATGGAATTGGAGTGCAGTTGGCAGCTAGGTTTTTTTCCTTCTCCAACGTAGTTTGAATTCTGGGACACAACTTTGCAGAGCTGGCCTCCATTTCCTGTCTTTTAACCACCAACCTTTGCATCAGGGCAGTTCTGATATCCTCGAGCATGTAAATGAGATGTTTGGTTCTTGCATTGATGATATACCCATTGAATGTCTCTGATAAATTGCTAGTGATCACATCTGTCTTGCTAGTTGTCTTCAGAAATGCCCTACAAAACACATCTGGATTGTGTTTCCTCAATGCATCAGCAGCATCACTATTAACCTCTGACATCTCTTCCATTGCTTCATTGAAATCAGCCACACTATAGGCTTTAGCAGCTTTCCAGAACATCAATTTAATCTCATCACCTTTAAAGTCCTTATGCCAATGTGCAAAAATGTGTCTTGCACAGTGCCTGTGCTCACATTTTGGCAGTATTTTTGGCACAGAACTTATAATAGCCTGTAAATAGATTAAACATATCATGAGATACAACATCACATTATTAGTGAACCTTTCATGAAAAGAAAAATTAACACACTTACTAAGTGTTCATCAGATACAACAGTGAGATCCTCTCCCTCACCTAAATTGAGGGAATGTTGAAGCTGAGTCATAAACCACTCCCAAGAAGAATTGTTTTCCCCCTCCACAATTGCCCAGGCAACTGGGTACATCTGGTCATTTGCATCCCTACCAGTAGCTGCCAACAGTTGTCCACCCAGAAATGTTTTGAGGAAACAAGCATCTATGCTTAGAAATTTTCTGCAACCTTCAATCCACCCTCTCCTAACACCATCAAAACATATGAAGAGCCTTTGAAATACTGGGACCTTCTCATTCTTTCTTGCAGGAGCATGAACCAGTTCAATCACAGTGTCAGGGCAGCTTGCTTTGATGGCAGCTATATATTTGCCCAGCTTGCCATAATGATCAACCATGGATCCATGGAGGAGCCTATGAGCCCTGTATTTGACTTTATAAGCTAGGGCTCTCTTAATTAAAACCTTGTAACCCTTCCTCACAGTATCCATAATCTCCTTAGCTGGCCAGTGAGGCCTAGCCTTAAAGATTTCAAGCAGTTGCTTTGCCAGCCAAGATGACTTCATTTGCCTATTGCTCTCCATGTTCCTTGTGCAACTGTGTGCACTGTCAACAGATTTGACAACAAAATATGCCCTCCTAGTATCCCAAGATCCATACAACCTAAAGGGACATCCTTTCTTGCATCTAACTTCCATCCTCTGCTGCCTCTTTTTATTACTACTTGAAAAACTTAAATTCCTACCTTGTTGCCAAAGAAACATAGCTCTTGCTTCTCTAAAGCATTCCCTATTTGGAAATCTCCCCTACTTGTCCGGGGAAAAGTTGTTGTAATCAATATGTCCATGTATTAATAACCCCCTGCCTCTCCTCCTAGGCCCTCTGTCCTCTCCTTCAACATCACTGTTCTCAGGAGTGTGAATATCATCTTCACTGTCCTCATATTCACTCACAAACCCATTCTCACTATGTGGTTGTTTTTCATTTTCCCTTCTTATCCTTCCTTCTGTAGCTTCCCTTTGCAACTGTTGTGCAATTTCAGACAGTTTGGTGTTGGTCCCTCTAACTCTACTTCTTGCAATCCTCAGTTCATCATCACTGGTTTCAGGATAATCACCATCAACAACTCTCTCAATTTCATCCTCAGTCACCTCCTTATACTCCTCATTCAACAGATCATGCAACTCATCTTCACCTATTTTAGATTCATCTACATACTCAGATGAATCACTTTCATTTGAGCCTTCAGTGCTAGGTTCATACCTAGAGGAGTCACTATTGTCTTCTTCACCAACTAACTCCCTCCATGTAAGAGGACTTTCAGGCCTGTTGTCATACCATTCATAGTAATCATGTGGAAGAGTTTCTTGGTCATCTCTGAAAGGTTCTTTGCTGGACTCATTAAAGAAGGGAGTTGGAGCTGAAGGTCTTTGTGAGGGAGCCCGTGATGACAAGTGAGGGTTGGGGAGGATAGTCTACGAGATGAAGTCGAAGGTCTTTGTGAGGGAGCCTGTGATGACAGTGAGGGTTTGGGAGGACAGTCTACAGTTGTAGCTGAAGGTCTTTGTAAGGGAGGCTTATTTGCAAAAGGGTTCTCAAAGAGTATCTGAACTTCTTGTAGCCTAAGACTAGACCTAGGTGGGGGCAGTACTTGTGGGCCCTTTTTCTTACCAAATCATTTGAGTTTTTCTGGCCTTTGTTTTGGAAGGGAGGGTTTACTTGTGGGCGTTTCGGTTTTATTTCTTTGAGCAGTGAGATGGCTTAAAAGGTCGACTTGAAAAAGGCCCAGTTTGCTCAGGCCCATTTGGTTCAGGTCCATTTGGTTCAGCCCCAGGTTTTGACATACTGGCTTCAGGCCCTTGACTAGGTTGAGTTTGGTCAGGCCCCTCACTGGGTTCAGGTTGGTTAGTGGCCCAGTCTAAAAGGTTCACTTCCTCCACCATTTGAGGTTCATCAACCCCATGTAATACAAACAGGTCAAGACACCTGTTTTTCAATGCTATTTCTCCCATCTCTAACACCTCCTTATCTCTGTAAACTATTCTCAAACCATCATCTAGTGTCTTCCCAGGAATAAGGTAAAAAACTTTATCAATTAACCTATAAGTACCACATTTTTTGGCCAACTCTTCCAAATAAAACCAACACAGTTCATCAGGATCAACAGAAAATGTCCTCCCACCTCCACCAATGTATTCGATACCCTTATCAGTTTTTTTGAAAATTCCCCCATGCCAAAATCTTAAGGTCACAATATCCATCACTTGCAAACTACAGTCATGAATGAAACAACAAGAAAATAATCAACATTTTGCTTTCACAGTTCAATTCATCGAGCATAAAACAAAAAAAAATATTGCAAAGCCAAAAATTTAACCTATACTAACTAAACAGAAAAATTCAACCTTTACCAAACACATTGTTTCTTGTTTCGAAAAAATCGTTGTTCAAACTAAACACCATTGCCAAAAATTCAAGCTTTACAAACAAGCAAAGAAGTTCAAAATAATTCACTTACTAGGGTTTCTTCAAAATCGCGAAACTTGTCTGCTCTCCTTCTTCATTCAACTTCAAAATTGCACATTAATGGTGACGGAGGAGGAAGATGAACAGTCCAGGGAGGGAGGAGTTAATTTTAGGGGGGTAAACAATTACTAGGGTCTGTTAATGGCCAACCTGTAAAACTTACTTTCTCATTAAACATTACGTGGGACCCTGTATAATAGGTTATGACCTATGTTGCCAGTTACAAGTCACACAAGCCCAATAAAAGTTAGGACCCCCTATAGTTGGGACCTCCACAGGTTAATCCAAAGTTGGTACCTTTTAAAAATTATCGGCCAGAGTTCAGACCTCTCTTGTCAATTTTTCCTAAGTTAAATGAGTCACTTTTATATAAATGGTCACCTCTCACCTTAAAGAGACCATTTTCTAAAGAACTGATCCTCTTAGGTATAAAAGTTACACTTTTTTCACCATTAAAAAATGTAAGTCAATCTTGTATGAAGATTTGTACCATCTTTATCGTCTATCAAACATCCAAAAAGACTCTAATGCTATGTTTGGATAGCAAGATTTCATTTCAAATTCTGGATTTGGATGAAATTTATTGTTTGGATAGCATGGAATTTGAAATTATGGAATTTGTCCAAATTCTTATCAAAAGCCTATATTAGTAGAATTTGAAATTCAAGCTATTACCTTGTCATTTGAAATTCTCTCCTCATACATATCCAACTCCATGAGTATCTATATCCCAACTTCACTCATTCTCTTTATAATATTTATTTCTCTCTCCTTTACTAAACCCATACTTTTTCTCTCTCCTCCATCAAACCCTCATTTCTCTCTCCTCTATCAAACCCCCTCTACAAAACAGTGATTAGGAATTGAAATACAAACTTTAAATTTAAGATTTCAATTTCATTATTTGAAATGAAATACAAGCTTCCAAACACTACCTAAATGTAATTTTCATCAGAGTAATAATAGTATAATACTGGTTGGAGATAATTATCAGCTACAATAATACAATAGTATCCCAAAAAGGCAAAAACTAATTGAAAGGTTGAAGCCTCAATGGACATGTGCTTAACTGCTTAATTTAACTAAAAGCATAGAAATGAAATAAATTAGTTCATGTGTGGTAAGTTGTTTAATCAATGATCTCTACTAACCCCCACTCATGCCAATTGCAAGTTGACACTAAAAAATTAGAACAAGTTAAAAGGTGGCTCTGACTTATGATTCCCAATTCACATCCATTGCATTCAAGCGAGGTTGCTGAGCGTGCTTGTGCATAGGGGTGTAAGCGGACTGCGAAAAGTCCGTAGCTCATCGTCAGGTCCAAACTTGTTGACTGGATTCAGACTAAAATTTTTTGACTTGGACTCGGGCTCAAATTTTCGAGTCCAAATATTTTCGGACTGGATTTGGACTCACCCTTTTGGAGTCCAATAAGTCCAGTCCAGTCCAAAAATATTTTTTTATATAATATATATAATATTTATATATATAATATAAAAGATGTATGTGACTTACTTTTATGGAATGGATATAATGAGCTTAATTTTTCAAATTCAATTATGAGAAAACGTTGTGAATCATTGAATCTAAATCGGGAAAAAAAAAAAATAATCGGACTGGACTGGACTGGATTCGGACTCAAGAAAAAATTATCGGACTGGACTGGACTGGACTCAAAAAATATTTGGATCGGACTTGGACTCAATTTCTTGCGTCCAAAAAACTTTGGACTTGATTTGGATTTGGCAAAGTCCAATCCAGTCCAATCCACTTACACCCCTACTTGTGCAACCATTGAGATAAATCATAGAAGAGCAGCAGCCTCGGAAAAATAATTAACTTATTTCACACGGTGCCCAAGAATTTGTGTGAAATTATACATAGCTTGTAAAATTATAAATAATGTATTCTATAAAATACTCCCTCCGGTCTTTATTAGTTTACCCGTATTCCTTTTTGGGATGTCCCTTATTAGTTTACCCATTTCTTTTGTTTCTATTTTTGGAATGAGACCACTAATTTTCCATCACACATACATTCAACTTTAATATAAAATAATAGTTTCTCTTTCTTTCTATGTCCCACAACATTATTTCTCCTAAAACTCTGTGCAAAAGAAACGGGTAAACTAATAAAGACCGGAGGGAGTATATCATTGTTAATCTATTTTTGATAAAATAATACTCGCGTTTGAACAATATGGCCAAAAATATTTAATTTAAGACTTTTGTACCTTCTAAAAAGCGAGGTGTTGTGCTGTTAGTCGTCTTACACGTCCTATTAGATGGCCCTACCTATAGCCGGCAAAATAGACCCGTACCCGTTTATCCGACCCGAAATACCCGACCCGAAAAGTTGTCATATTAGTTACTTTTTAAACAAATTTAAAGAAAAAATTGTCATGAAATACTATACTTCCTCCGTTCTAAATTAAATGAAACACTTACCATTTTAGGCCGTTCTAAAATACATGAAACGCTACCTTATTTGGTATTCACTTCTCTCTATCTCTCTCCTCATCACATGGGTCCCTCTTTTTCTTTCTCTTTATCTCTCTCCTCTCCTGAATCCCCGTGACAAGGCCCTACGTTTCATTTAAAACAGAACGGAGGAAGTATATGGATTAGCCACTGCCCATTAATTATTTAAATTACTCTTATTAGTGTTATATGTGTTTTATTTATTTGCTAGATTAGAAAGTCAATTTAACCCGACCCGATTAACCCGACACGATCTAAGTCATCTAACCCGACCTGATGCGACCCTAAATTTCATGGACCTGAGATGGACATGTACCCGAACGGACCCGATCCGACCCGATCTCAACCTAACCCGAACACAAAGTTGACCCGATTATGACCCGACCCGTAATGATCCGACCCGTATGATACATTTATCACCTCTTGCCCTTCCCACTATACACGACAGTATAAAAATTTAGTACACTGCACTAAAGCGTGTGAAGAAGAAAAATATAGGGGTGTGATTTTACAATTTACAGAAGAATGACTGAATTGGTAGTGTTCCGACTTCTGGCAGGTTCCATTTCAATGGTCGTTTTGGAAATTGTGGGACAATGTTCCAACTTCCACTCATTGTGATGAAGTAAAACGGAAAACTATGTGAGGATGAGGACCACAAAGTTGTGTCAACTGTCCGGTTTAGCCCAATCAAACAGAATTAAATTGGACAAAATTGAAACCCGAGCGCCACAATATAGAAAGTGTTGGTAACTCATAATGAGATGTCAAAATGACATATCACAAAAATTTTGATCTGCAAAAGCTCGGTCAATTGTGCCAAAATAAGTACCAAACTTACTGATCTTGAAGTAAGAGTTATTTTGATATTGGTATTACAATGACTCTATTTTGGTACCAAATGACTCTATTTTGGTACCAATTTGATTCTATTCTGGTAACAATAAGTATTGAAACTTTAGATCCTTAACGATAGAAAATGTCAAACTTTAGGTTTTGTTGTATGGTTAATGGTTTGCAAGACACATCTTTAGCTATAAATATCTTTAATAACACATTGAAAAATTATTAAAAAGTTGATATTTTTAAAATTCTATTAAAATAATTCTAACATAATCAGACATGATAATGCTTTTTCTTATATATTGATGGAACTTTAGGCTAAAATTTAATATATTTTGACCTTCATAACACAAATGAATAAGAGATTTTGAAACAAACAGCGAGTATATCAATACTCAATCTGTTATCTTTAGTATTTCACTTTAATTTTCGTATTTGCCAATACACATTTTGGACGATAAACATTTTAAATTGTCATTCAATAAAAGTTATAAAATTTTGATACTAACATCATTGAGGCAAATCTAATAACATTTTACCTGATAACTTTTTATTAGCTTTATATTAGTTAAAATACAATCTAAGTGGGGTATCTCTATTATATATGGCAACCCGCAACACATAGGAGACACCAAAAAAATAGATAAAGGAAAAAAAGAAAAAAAAAGGCGATAACTTACTATTTCATTTAAATGAAAAATGGGGGAAAAAAACAAAAATTACCACATTTAAATTGAACAACAGTTTTTCGAAAAAACAAAATATAAAGACAGTTCGCAAGCATTGTGTGCATATAAGACTTTTTTTTAAAGGTAAGATGAAGGGGACTCACTTGAGGGGGATAAGGGGAAATCCTCAAATGAGTCCCATGAGGTTTGATCCCTAGACCTCAGTGATATGAGATGGGGAGCGATGCCACTACTCCACCACCTCAACCTCATTATAAAATGTAAAGGACATGAACAACTAAAAGAGAGAGTATATAAAGTTATCGATATATTATTTTAATTTTTAAATACCAATGTACACAACCCCCTATTTCTATAATCCAACTTGGTAATTCAGCCAAAAATATTTCCGTATTCTAGCCGTCCCACCAATAAATCAGCATCATTATTGACTTCTGTAATAAATGATATACCTTTTCTTAACGTCATGATTGGTCCCTGAGACCAGAAAAAGAAAATCCTTCAGAAATAGTAGTAGATCATAGTATTAGTAATGCATACAAAATCATAAAACAAAGTGCAAAAAATTCAGCCAGTTTTAGTGTTTTTCATATGGCTCCTCTGTATTGCCTTCTTGTTTTCTTTGTATACACCTTTTGCAGGGAAGTTTATTCTGCCATTGAGAACCAAACCATAAGCTTCACACAATTCATCAAAGATCCTGAATTTATACTATCAAAAAATGGTACTTTCAAGCTGGGATTCTTTAGCCCACCAAACACGGCGAATCGTTACGTCGGAATTTGGTTCAACCAAGTACCTATGCAGACTGTTGTTTGGGTAGCCAACCGAGACAAACCCATCACTGATTCATCTGGTGAACTGAAGATTTCCGTGGATGGAAATCTTCAGTTAACCAAAGGTCAGGATATGATCATTTGGTCTACAAATGTACCAAATATAACCATAAATAACTGTACTGCTCAGCTTCAGGATTCAGGGAACCTTGTTTTACTGCAGCATAACTCAACTGATGTACCTACAACAGTATGGCAGAGTTTTGAGCATCCTACGAATACATTTTTACCTGGTATGAGACCCACAATTTCAAACACTCCTAATAACAAAAAAGTTATGTTCCAATCATGGAAAAGCCCCTCAGATCCATCGGAGGGGAACTTTTCAATTGGTATTGGCATCACAGGTGGTGTTCCCCAGATTTTCACATGGAACAACGGTATGAGTTTTTGGCGAACTGGTCCGTGGGATGGAAACAATTTCATCGGACTTCCGAACGTTGATAGCACTTTGAAAGATGGATTTGTCCTTGAAAAAAATGATGACTTGGGAACACTTGACATGTCATTTGATCCAGAAGATGCCAATTTTTTTTTCAACTATGTGGTAGATGTTAATGGTACTATCATAGAACAGTATTGGGATGCTGATAGCAAGACTTGGACAGCAGGGTGGGTAGGTCCATCAACTCCATGTGAGGTTTACGGAACGTGTGGGGCTTTTGGTTCTTGTGATCATGGCTCTGCATCTTGCAGATGCTTGAGAGGGTTTCGACCGCAAAATGATCAGGAATGGCGAAAGGGAAACCATAGCAGCGGGTGTGTGAGACGGACAAAGCTTCAATGTAACAGTAGCACCCAAGGAAGCAACGAAGACAGTTTTTTAAGGTTACAGACGATGAAAGTGCCTGATAATGTGGTGCAGAGATCAGCATTCAGTCAAGATGGTTGCAAAAGCCAGTGTGTGTCCAACTGTTCATGTTTAGCTTATGCATATCATTTGAATATCGGATGTATGATATGGACCGAAGACTTGATTGACACTCAGGCATTTTCCTCTGGTGGGGTGGACCTTTTCCTCCGGATAGCTGCATCAGAGCTAGGTAAGAAAATCATCCTTTGTACTTCAGCATAAACATACTAGTGATGATATTGAGGCATAATTTATTTTCAGAGGGAAGCAAAAGTCATAAAAGGATTGCAATTATTACATCTGTAACCATCATAGGCACAATTGTAGCTGCTATACTCATTTTCTTCCTATGGAGGCGGATGATGCAGAAAGGTAAAATATATCTGCTGCTAAAAGAATTTCACAAACATCAACTATATTAGCCCATGATACACTGACTCTTTCAGATCGTCGACATCACTGACATGGATACATACACTTCTCTACTTCATTTTTGGCCAAAAATCATGAAAAACTTCGTCATGTATCCGTGTCTGACACGAGTACCAGAGTCCGAGTAACATAGACATTATCATGCTAAATTTTCTCATATTGATTCAAATAAATTAGGAAAGAGAGAGAGAAAATCAAACAGATACAAGTTTGACGTTGGCCAACTTGAACTACAAGAGCCACCACTTTATACATATGATTTATTGAGATACGCAACAGACAATTTTGATGAAAATAACAAACTTGGAGAAGGTGGTTTCGGCCCAGTTTATAAGGTAATGTGTCCCCCCCAGTCATATGAGAACCAATCTGGAATGTGCAAACCACCAAAGCATTGATTTCTTGTTTTCCATTATATTCAGGGAATATTGGCAAATGGACAGGAGATAGCAGTAAAAAGACTTTCAACATCTTCCGGACAAGGCCTGGAAGAGTTTATGACAGAAGTGAAGGTGATCTCTAAACTTCAGCATAGAAATCTTGTCAAACTTCTAGGCTGTTGTATAGAAGGAGATGAGAAAATGTTAGTTTATGAATACATGCCTAATAAAAGCTTGGATGCATTTCTCTTCGGTAAGTATTCCATTTCATTGCTTCATTACTTGCAAAGTTTATAGAAATGTCATTGCTGCATTTTTTCTAAAGAGTATACAGCCTATATTTTCTCCCCCTCCCCCAAAAGGCCAAAACAGATATGGTTCCTAGACATAATCAACACTTACCTTTGCAATACGTGAATTTTTCTCTTAAATAGATCCCCTGCAACGAGAACTTCTATCCTGGGAGAAACGCTTCACTATCATTGAGGGCATTTGTCGTGGGCTCTGCTACCTTCACAGGGATTCTAGATTAAGGATTATTCATAGGGATCTAAAACCTAGTAATATATTGTTGGATGAAGATCTCAACCCTAAAATTTCAGACTTTGGCATGGCACGAATATTCGGGGGAAACCAAGATCAAGCTAACACCAGAAAAGTGGTTGGAACCTAGTAAGTAAAGTATATGTTTTACTAAAAAAACTAAAGTCCATTAGTTCTATGAACTTGCCTGATTGTTTAGTATGCAGCGGTTACATGTCCCCTGAATATACAATGGGGCACTTCTCCGAGAAATCTGATGTCTACAGCTTTGGAGTTATACTATTAGAAATTGTCAGTGGGAAAAGAAACTCCAACTTCCACCGTCATGAGCAATGTTTAACGCTAATGGGATATGTAAGTGGCCAAAATTTACAAGACATTGCATTGATTATGTGTAAACCTTTCTTTCATAACAGATTAAACAATATTTATAGTCACTACGTAGCTATTATCTTATGGTTAGCTTAATGTTTCCAGGCATGGAAATTGTGGAATGAGGGAAATACGATTGCATTGATTGATCAAGTGAATTTTGATCCGCGCTTTCAGAAAAGCATTCTAAGGTGCATACAGATAGCACTATTATGCGTCCAAGAACTTGGCAAAGACAGGCCAAACATCTCAACTGTTATATCCATGCTTGATACAGATACAGAACAGCTACCACACCCCAGAAAACCTCCATTTACCGAATGGGAGACTTCTTCGGAGGACCAAAGCAGCTCCATCCTCAGCAGTTCCACCAACACTTATTCCACTACAATCATACAGGCTCGGTGATACGAACTCTCGCATATAGCAGTCAGAGATAAAGTTAATCAGTGGCCTGTTTGTAAGTCCAGCATAGTCCATAGGTGTCATGCTGTTGTTGAAGTAGATCAATTTTGGTATACATTAAACTGTAAATGTGAAGTTATACATGTGAAATTTCGCTTGAATAACTAACAGTATGGATTGGATTGGACATTGATCTTTGTAGTGATTCTCTATTTATTATTTCTTGGAAGGGAAGGTAACTGTATTTGGTCCCTTAGATCCTTTTAGATTGAAGAAAATAAAATTTCAGCTCTGATGGACAGATCTAAGATTGAAAGCTTAGTCATCAATCATCTTTCGGAAGGAAAAACGTCCTCTAAAACAAAAAAATTAAACTTCACTAAGCCCTCCTCGTAGATACCATATAAAAGATACATAGCATGGACCATGTTGAGTAGCTAGAGGAAGGTCTGAAATACAATTAGGATGTTCATTGTAAAGCTGAGCTCATGTTCAAGCTCGGCATGTAATTTACAGAAATCAAAGGTGGTTGGGGTTGCACGCTTGTGGGATGTAGCCATGTAGGATGGTGTAGTTTGATTCCATGTAGTAATTGACCACTTGGATAGGCTACGATCACTTGCCCCTTCATTTTGAACCACCAAAATGGTCGAGCCTAACACATAGACATATACACGTATCTCATATATCAGACTGAGTTCATGTATCATAGAGTAGAGTAATATTTGAACTTTAAATCCAACTCAGCTGCTAGCACAGTAGCACCTATTGACAGGTGAACATTTTGATACTGACAGCGGCGGATCTAGCTAGGGGTCGGATGGCACGTGCCTTCCTAAAAATAGATTTTCTGTTTTTAATCAGCAGCGTGAATGCGTGATATCAGTACAATATAAAAAACCTACACAATGCTACTATGTATGATACCAAGTAGTACTTGGTCACTTGCCAAGATCTTATATCCTAAAAGTCTTGGGTTCGAATCTTGCCTAGTGTGCGGTTTAGAGACAGGGATCTCTTATCTTCTGTGAGAGTTGAGGTCTGGATTTTAGGGCCTTTGAGTCCACCTACAACTCCATCACTAGTATGATATTGTTCGCTTTGGGTCAAGCCCGCATGGATTTGTTTTTGGGCTCCTACCCAAAAAGCCTCATACTAATGTAGTTGGTGAACTATTATAAACTAGGTAACTCCTTCTTGTCTCTCCTATGTGGGACTTAGGATGTATACCCAAAAATCCTCCCCTCAGATCAAGGACCATAAGTCTCCCCTCCAGCGATAATCCGTCTAATCATTTTGTATCGCCACCAACCCACATTCTTGTTCTACAACCGCATGTCCATGCATTAACTGAGTCATCCATCTTTGAGAACCATATAGAATACCACCAGAGAATTGTACCCACGCCCTAGAGCTACACTGCTCATCACCTGCGTGCTCCAGCAAGCCGACCATGGGGTCAACCATTGTATGCACATTCTCCCAGCCAAACCGTCATCTCTGATACCATTTCTAGGCCAATGACTCCACCTACAAGTCCATCATTAGTATGATATTGTCCGCTTTGGGCCAAGCCCGCACGGATTTGTTTTTGGGCTCCTTCCTAAAACGCTTTATACTAATGTAGTCGGTGAACTCTTATAAACTAGGTAACTCCTTATCTCTTCGATATGGAACTTGGGATGTAATACCCAATATGGATAGGAATACCATTAAGAAAATATGCCACTATGTATGATAGCTTGTCATACTGGTTGAGGCGGGAGTAAAATCTTAGAATATGCATGTGATAAAGGGTTGTTGATTTCAAATTTTTAATTACTAGCATTAGCTTTCTTTCTGTCCTTCATTTTTTCTCCTCTCTTTCTTTCTTCGTTCATGAACTTTTAGGTTGTTCTGACAAATTAATTTGAACTGCTCCCCCTTTCATTCACATCATCACAGTATATATATAGTACAAGATATCCTAAATCCTAAAGGAATAAAATAGAATATTAACATAATTAGGAAATCTAAAGATATGATACAATATTCCTAAATATTATCTTAACATCCCCCCTCAAGATGGAGAATGAAGATCATGAATGCCCATCTTGTCCAGAAAAAATTCAAATTGCGCCTTTCCTAAGGCTTTTGTAAAAATATCCGCCAATTGGATCTTCGTGGAGACATAAGATGGTCGAATTACTCCTGCTTTAATCGCATCACGAATAAAATGACAATCTGCTTCAATATGTTTTGTCCTCTCATGAAAAACTGGATTGTTAGCAATATGAAGTGCTGATTGACTATCACAAAACATATTCATACCTTACTTATGTTCAACCCCCAAATCCCGAAGAAGTTGTTTCAACCATTTCAACTCACATGTCAAAGCTGCCATTGATCTATATTCTGATTCGGCCAAACTTCGAGAAACTGTATGTTACTTTTTTAGTTTTCCAAGACACAGGAGACAACCCAAGTAACACAAACCAACCAGTCAACGATCTATGAGTTAAAGGACAACTCGCCCAATCTAAATCACATCATCCTTCTAACTGCAAACTACTATCTGTTCTCAAGAGAATGCCTTGACCCGGACACTTCTTCAAATATCTTACTACCCGCAATGCTGCCTCCCAATGTTCTTCTCGCGGAGATTGCATAAATTGTGACAAAATATGCACTGAATAAGCCAAATCTGGTCTTGTGACTGCCAAATATATCAAACGCCCAATCAAACGCCGATATTTTTCACCATCCGAAAATTCCTTCCCCCCTGCCAAAGCTAACTTATGATTTTGCTCCATCGGAAAGTCAGCAGGCTTTGCTCCTAATAACCCTGTCTCAGATATAATATCCAAAGCATACTTACGTTGGCAAACATAAAAGCCATGTTTGCTACGTGCCACTTCTAGTCCCAAGAAATATTTCAATGCTCCTAAATCTTTCATTTTAAAGCATTTGCTCAAGTATGCTTTGAAACTTTCCAATGCAAACATATTGTTTCCGGCAATTATCATATCATCCACATAAATTAAGACACTCAACTGCAATCCACCTTTTGACAGAGTGAATAAAGAATAATCAGAATATGATTGTTTAAAACCAAATTTCTTCAAAGCTGTGGACAGTTTCCAATTCAAATTTTGTTTAAATTTTTGAGATTTGCACCTAGCTTAAGAGATCGAAAAGATACATTAACAATCTCAATCCTCTAGTGTTACCAACTCCTAGCTATTGAAGTCCTCCCAACGGATTTTCTTTTGTGGATTTCGGTTACAAGTGAATTAAGATTGGTTGTGGATCTTTTGTAGTGTGTGGGCGGTGGGTGAAAGAAAATTTGTTGTGGTGGTGGAAATTTGATGAGAAATAAAGAAAAAGAAAGAAAATAAAAAGGGGTCTCGGGTTGCCTCCCGAGAAGCGTTGTTGTTTAAAGTCGTTAGCTCGACTTAATACCTTAAGCTTAATCATTGGGTTGTGCTCCATGTGTGACAATGGTGGTTCCATGTCAATCTCCACTTCAAGTACCTGCAAAATTGATTGAGAAGAACTCTTGCAATGCATCGTTAATACCTAGCTTACTACAACATGGTTGAGCATATAACATCAGATTATATCCCAAAACCTAGCATTAAGTCAACAACAAACATCAACTAGTAGTACTCCTAGCTAATCCAAGTCATGACCATTAATATAAATATTTAAAGCTAGACAATAACCAAGATATAGAGTAAATCTTACAATAAACCGTCAAAAGCTTCAATCAACCATTCCCAAGAGAGTTTAAGCAACAAGTTCCATGCTTCTTGTGCAAAATACAAAAATGAAATACATAGAGCTCAATGGAAGATGAAAACTAGAAACTAAAATAAAAAGGGAATTCTTTATATGAGTGGCCAACCAAAAACAAAGAGCACAAGCAATACCATCCAAAAATCACGCTAAATACAAACAAGTAACACCGTTTCCCCGGCAACGGCGCTAAAATTTGGCGGGCGCGGATGTGTCGTTGTGCACCGCACCCGGCCAAAGATAAAATTTCTCCTACTCTATTTTACACTAAGCTAGTATAATGGAAGTAGGGATCGTATCCACAGGGAAACAGGGACGAGTTTAATACTTAGCGGGATCCAATACCTAGATTAAGCGAAGGGCCGAGAAACCTAATAACAAGGGGGGTTTCAAGTAGATTATAAACAAACTAAAATTAACTAGCATAATTAGATAAAATGAGAAATCAATATGGAAAGATCTTGAATCCGATTAACATCCACTTCAATTCATTATCGATCCTTGAACCTCAACTCTAATTATTTCCATAATTATCTATTGTTGAGAATTAATCTCGCATTCTCCTTATTCCTAGTTGAATAGCACGATCAGCGTGACTATAAAACCCTAACTAAAGGATAACCTAGTCCGATAGCGTCTAAGTTCAATCCAATAGCAGCAATAAACACAGAGAATCAATAGACCTGCTAACGTCATACAAGCGATAAAATTCAACAGTTGATTCAATTTCCCCAAGAAATAACCAAGACGATCTGCATCTAAGTTACTCCCTAGTTTGCTACCAATTGATAAAAGAATAAAACAATCCGATTCTATTCTTAAATCTAGCATTAGATTAATTACACAATCAAACTAGTAACGTTCCTAGCATAATTATGCAAAAATCATAGAAAGCAAGCATAGAAATTAAACCATAATCAAAGAAACTAAATAGAGAGGAAATATCTCACAATAATGCTTGAAGCTTCATGATAATCTCGTCCAAGAACAGTTCAAGCTACAATCGGCATAGCATAAGCCAATCCCATAGTTGAAATCTCCTAAAACTAAACTAGAAAATAAAAACTAAAAAGAGAAGACAACAAGAGAGGAGTGGAGTTTTGGAGACTCCCTCTCCTTGTGGCTGCTGCCCCCTAGGTCCAAAAATAGAGTTTAGTATTTATACTAAAGCTCAAAAATCAGCCGACAATTACACCGACCTAGGGGTCGCGAGGTGCGAAGTAACTCGCGAGGTGCGATGAGCTACTGCCTCCAAAACACGCTGAAGAGTTGGGCAGGCCAAGGAAGTCGCGAGGTGCGAAGGACCTCGCGAGTCGCGAGCAAGCAGGTCGCGAGGTGCGACCTAGCTCGCGAGGTGCGACCTGCTGGGCGTGCGATGCGGGAGCGCTGGGAGGTGCGAGCATGCGCGAGAGCTGGGCGACGAGCTGCTGGGCGTTGAGCTGCTGCCGAGCTTGCGGTGCTGCCGAGCTTGCTTAGGCTTGCGGTGGAAGTTGGTTGTTGTTGGTGAGATGCAATGGTACAATGTTGTTGAGCCTCTCGAACACTTCCAAGTATATCGCTCAAATCCATTTTACCATAAAAGCTCGGAACATAAGACGTTAACACCAATTATCTCGCAAAACTCCGAACTTCCGCTAAGGGTTAAATAAAACACGAACGTTAACAATTACAATCAAACCCTTAGCAAAGTGCACCCAAAATATAATATGAACACCGTATAACTTGAGCGTATCAAAAGGCAAGGGTGATTGTGCTAATAATTGGGCGCGGATTGCTTCATAAGGATCATCAAGACCCATTAAGAAATAGTGGAGATAATCCTCCTCTCAAATCTCGGCAACTTGCCTCGCAATATTACACTTGCAACCACCACAAGAACATTTCGGCACACGACAATATTGCACCAATTCCTTCCAAATTTTGGACAATCTTCCAAAATACTCTGTCACAGACTCGGAGGAAGCCTGTTTACAATCCCCTAAAGATTGTTTAAGTTGACAAATACGAGTACCACTTACCACACAATATCGTTGTTTAAGGTGTATCCACAAGGCACTCGCAATATCAAAGTCTTCAATTTGAGAACGCAATCCATCATCAAGAGTATATGTAATCCACGATACAAGCATAGAGTTGACCGCAACCCAATGCTTCTTCTTCACTGCATCACTCGGCTCTGAGATTGAGCCATCAACGAAACCAAACTTGAACTTCGCGATCATCGAACGGCGGATCGCTTTCGCCCACTCGTCATAGTTTGGTCCTTTCAACTTCACAGGAGTAATAACCACACCCGGATTATCACTCAACCCTAGATAATACTCTAGGTCTACCGGTGGTCGAGGCGGAGATGGTTCATCGTCCATCGCCATCTCACATCCTCTGTGTATGCCGCTCAAAAAATTTGTGTGTAATTTTTTTTCTTAACCTAGGCTCTTGATACCATGATAAATTAATTTGAACTGCTCCCCCTTTCATTCACATCATCACAGTATATATATAGTACAAGATATCCTAAACCCTAAAGGAATAAAATAGAATATTAACATAATTAGGAAATCTAAAGATATGATACAATATTCCTAAATATTATCTTAACATGTTCTTTAGTATTCCTCTTTCTTTGTTATTGTTCATTAACTACTAGTTTTCCCTTTATTGTTGCTCTTTTCTATTTTCTTTTTGTTTATCAACAAATACTTTGATTATTTTTCTATTTATCTTTTCATAACCAAAACGAATCCTAAATATTAACTCATACTATATACTCCCTCTGGTCTTTATTAGTTTACCCGTTTTTTTTGCACAGAGTTTTAGGAGAAATAATGTTGTGGGATATAAAAAGAAAGATAAACTATTATTTTATAATAAAGTTGAATGTATGTGTGATAAAAAGTTAGTGGTCCCATTCCAAAAATAGAAACAAAAGAAATGGGTAAACTAATAAGGGACATCCCAAAAAGGAATACGGGTAAACTAATAAAGACCGGAGGGACTAGGGAGTACATAGTAAACTTTCTCATCATATTATATTTTAATAGATTAATTAGGGTATTATTTTGAGAGAAGACAGCCTAACCTTGAGTTCCTCTCCTTCTGTATTTGTAGCAAGTTTAATAAGCTTTAATATATGTTGGTTCCCCTACCAAGTGTTGAATATGGATTCGCCACTGCCAATACTATGTCCTTTCATAATGGAGATGTAGTTCGTGCAAGCATGAACCTTCTCTGACGAATATTACAAGCATATATAGTTTAATGAAGCATGACAATTTAAAGGTAGATATCTGATAAGAGGGAGAATCTCACGAGGACCTTCAGAAAATAGTACAATGAAGAATCCTCAAGAGTCATGTATATGCGTAATTAAATTCCAATCCATCCAAGAGTCACTCGCACTCCTGCACAAGCCTACTATATGCTGCAAAAGTCAGTGCTTCTATGACTACAATGCTAAGTTGAACGAATCATTGCCTGACGGTATCCTCTCTAATTTCGTGTCACACATTCTACCTTATACTAATCTGTTTATTATTACCCTATCAACAAAGTTGTTAAGCTTTTGAGATTGCATAAAGATACAAGTGCCTTGTGGGCAGATCTCTATTCTATATGGGAAGAGGGGTGGGACACCAAAATATTAAAACTCCCATTTTACCCTCATTAATTAATGCATATTATAACTGTTTGGGCTTAAATAATCAGCAGCCCAATAAGGAGCCTAAAAGCCCTCAAAGCAGGGTACAGGTGGCAGCAGTGGGTCCCACTTATGAGTTGACCTAATCACCAGTGTTTGGGAAATCCCCAACACTATAAAAGCCAACCGCTTCATCAATGATAGCAAGTATTGAATTCTCACTCTAGAAATCGAGCATCTCTCTCTAGACTTTATCTCTCTACCTCTATCTCAACCGACTTGAGCGTCGTAGGGGCGATCCCGGAACCACCCCGGGGTAGTCTAACATCGTTTTCGAGATTCGAGGTGTACGGACATCGGTGCTCAGGCGAACACTCTTGGGGCCCACATCAAATCTCACAACATATTACAATCCTTAATTTCTTAGCAGAAACAGTTTGGCGCCGTCTGTGGGGAAGTTACAAACAAAGTCGCTTCGCCACCACTCAGTAAGAATCACCTCATTGCCACTCAGCAATGGCCCCAACCAAGAAGACACGCTCCCAAGCCAACCGTTCCGGGAGAGCTCAAGCATCCCATCATGCACCTACGGTGCTATCCTCCAATCCCAATGATGATGATTCCACCCCAATGGGGAATCCATTGGCATCACGAAGTCGGTCATCCCGCGGCCTCGGGTCAGATATAAGCAGTTGACCCTCCATCCATAACTGCAAGAGACGTCATCTTGATTCCAGCTCAAATTCAACAAACTCTCCAGCAAAGTCGGATGGATATAGTTACCACTCTCGTCACGAAGAGATCATTCGTCCCTCCCTAGATGCTAAGTCTAACCGGCTGGGACCTAAACAGAGGGAAGAACCACATCAGCTTTCAAGGGAAAAATCTGTCAGGGAGAAGCAAGCTACTCACGCCTCTTTAAGGCTCCTCAGAGACATGTCATCAATCGGAAGAATTTGTCTCCAAGAGCACGACTCATGAATACCCAACCGAGAAGAGGGGTATGGTGACTCGGAACTGCAAAACCCCTTCAGAATAAACAGAGGTACTCTCAAGTTTACGGTCCGGCTCAGCCACACATACTCATAAACGGTTGCTGATCATTCAAGGTACCCACTCATCCTTGGCGCCAACTCGGCCAAGGAAATGTACTCGGACATAGGTGCCTACTCATTAAAAGGCACCTACTCATCAACGGTACATACTCATTCAAGGTACCGACTTGGCCAAGGCATATACTCAGCCAGAGGTGCCTACTCATGAGAGGCACCCACTTATAAACGGTGCCTGCTCATTCAAGGTACTCACTCATCCTTGGCGCCTACTCGGCCAAGGAAATGTACTCGGCCATAGGTGTCTACTCATTAAAGGCACCTACTCATCAACGGTACCTACTCATTCAAGGTACCCACTTGGCCAAGGCATATACTCAGCCAGAGGTGCCTACTCATGAAAGGCACCCACTTATAAACGGTACCTGCTCATTCAAGGTACCCACTCATCCTTGGCGCCTACTCGACCAAGGAAATGTGGTCGGCCATAGGTGCCTACTCATTAAAGGCACCTACTCATCAACGATACCTACTCGTTCAGGGTACCCACTCATCCTTGGCGCCCACTCGGCCAAGGAAATGTGCTCGGCCATAGCTGCCTACTCATCAGATGCACCTACTCATCCACGGTACCTCCATCAACTTGGCGTGTGCGAACTACCTCCATCCAAGCACGACCCCCCTTGGTCTAAAGAGCGAACTTAGACAAAGTAAATGAACTGCACATCAGGGCACCTAACTCGAAGCGATGCATAATCCCGAGTCCCCCCCCTCTCGGGATTGGCAGGGTACCCCCCACTTTCACCATAGTATCTTCAACTTCTCTTCTCTTCGCCAGAACATGGGTCTCTCTCGATTTCCGCTGGACGATCGCCTCGGGAAGGAATGATGCTACCCTATCCGTTGCTCCAGCGTGGGGCTAATTACTTGGAACCCATTAGTTGGACAAATAAATACTCTCAAAGGAGGAAGGATGGGGCTAATAAGCCTCAGAAGTCTAAAATTTCTCCATCAGCACCCCCTCAGTCATAAGAGGAGCGTCCTACTAACTTAGCCAAAAACGACTAAGTATCGTTAATTGGTACGTACTCGATATTCGAATAGTGTCATGAAACCTCCTCGGGAAACATGGAGCCCCTGAACTCCCCCGAGTCGAGAAACATATTCATTGGCACCTCCTCAATCATAAGAGGAGCGTCCTACTAACTTAGCCAAAAATGGCTAAGTATCGTTAACTAGTACCTACTCGACGTCCGAGTAGCGTCATGAGACCTCCTCGGAAAACATGGAGGTCCTAAACTCCCCTGGTCAGCATGGAGTCCACGTAGTCCTCTACCGAGCCACATTACACTTAATCAAGTATGGCTAAGTACTCATGGCACCCACTCGGACAGCATGGGCTCATCAGTCCTCATTCGAGTGGCGTCCTACTCCCTCGGTCAGCATGGAGTCCACGTACTCCTCTACCGAGCCACTCCGCACTTAGTCAAATATGGCTAAGTACTCATGGCACCCACTCGGACAACATGAGGCTCATTAGTCCTCATCCGAGCGGCGTCCTGCTTACTCGGTCAACAGGAGCTCCCCTCCTTGCCGAGTCGCTTCTATACTTGGTCAAGTATGGCCTAGTATCAGCTAGCACCTATTCGGACAACCTGGGGCTCATTAGCCCCTCATCCGAGTAGCCTCATAACTTACTCGGTCAACAGGAGCTCCCCTCCTTGCCAAGTCGCTTCCATACTTGGTCAAGTATGGCCTAGTATCAGCTAGCACCCACTCGGACAGCATGGGCTCATCAGTCCTCATTCGAGCGGCGTCCTACTCCCTCGGTAAGCATGGAGTCCACGTACTCCTCTACCGAGCCACTTTACACTTAGTCAAGTATGACTAAGTGCTCATGGCACCCACTCGGACAAACATGGACTCATCGGTCCCTCATTCGAGCGGCGGTCCTACTCCCTCGGTCAGCATGGAGTCCACGGACTCCTCTACCGAGCCACTTTACACTTAGTCAGGTATGACTAAGTACTCATGGCACCCACTCGGACAACATGGGCTCATCAGTCCTCATTCGAGCGGTGTCCTACTCCCTCGGTCAGCATGGAGTCCACGTACTCCTCTACCGAGCCACTTTACACTTAGTCAAGTATGACTAAGTACTCATGGCACCCTCCGCTTAGCCCTATCCCCCTCTAGAGGTATTTTAGTGATAGGTTCTATAGGAACTGGACGATCCTCGGACAGCATGGGCTCATCATTCCTCATTCGAGCGGCGTCCTACTCCCTCGGTCAACATGAAGTCAGCGTACTCCTTTACCGAGCCACTTTACACTTAGTCAAGTATGACTAAGTGCTCATGGCACCCACTCGGACAAAGATGGGCTCATCGGTCCTTATTCGAGCGGCGTCCTACTCCCTGGCCGCCAGGAGACCCCCCTCTCCTTCGCCGATCGCCTCTAAACTTAGCCAAATTCAAGCTAAGTCTTTCATTGACACCAACTCGGACAAAGATGGGGCTCATTAGCCCCTCATCCGAGTGGCGTCCGACCCTCGGCGCAAGGAGACCCCCTCTCCTTTGACGAGTCAGCTCTTATACTTAGCCAAATTCAAGCTAAGTACTTCATTGGCACCCACTCTGACAAAGATGGGGCTCATTAGCCCCTCATCCGAGTGGCGTCCGACTCCGCTCGGCGCAAGGAGACCCCTTTCCTTTGACGAGTCGCTCTTATACTTAGCCAAATTCAAGCTAAGTACTTCATTGGCACCCACTCGGACAGCATGGGGCTCATTAGCCCCTCATCCGAGTGGCGTCCGACCCGCTCAGCGCAAGGAGACCCCCTCTCCTTTGACGAGTCGCTCTTATACTTAGCCAAATTCAAGCTAAGTACTTCATTGACACCCACTCGGACAAAGATGGGGCTCATTAGCCCTCATCCGAGTGGCGTCCGACTCCTCGCCGCAAGGGAGACCCTCTCCTTTCGACGAGTCGCTCTTATACTTAGCCAAATTCAAGCTAAGTACTTCATTGGCACTCACTCGGACAAGCATGGGGCTCATTAGCCCTCATCCGAGTGGCGTCCGACTCCACTCGGCCAGCAAGGAGACACCCTCTCCTTTGACGAGTCGCTCTTATACTTAGCCAAATTCAAGCTAAGTACTTCATGGGCACCCACTCGGACAAAGATGGGCTCATTAGCCCTCATCCGAGTGGCGTCCGACTCCGCCGGCCAAGGGGACCCCCTCTCCTTTGACGAGTCGCTCTTATACTTAGCCAAATTCAAGCTAAGTACTTCATTGGCACCCACTCGAACAGCATGGGGCTCATTAGCCCCTCATCCGAGTGGCTTCCGACCCGCTCAGCGCTAGGAGACCTGCTCTCCTTTGACGAGTCGCTCTTATACTTAGCCAAATTCAAGCTAAGTACTTCATTGACACCCACTCGGACAGCATGAGGCTCATTAGCCCCTCATCCGAGTGGCGTCCGACCCGCTCAGCGCTAGGAGACTCCCTCTCCTTTGACGAGTCGCTCTAATACTTAGCCAAATTCAAGCTAAGTACTTCATTGACACCCACTCGGACAGCATGGGGCTCATTAGCCCCTCATCCGAGTGGCGTCCGACCCGCTCAGCGCAAGGAGACCCCCTCTCCTTTGACGAGTCGTTCTTATACTTAGCCAAATTCAAGCTAAGTACTTCATTGACACCCACTCGGACAGCATGGGGCTCATTAGCCCCTCGTCCGAGTGGCGTCCTACCCACTCGACTAACATGAGACTCTTTTGTTCTTTGCCGAGTTGCTTCTATACTTGGTCAAATATGGCCAAGTATCAGCTAGTACCCACTCGGACCAACTTGGGGCTCATTAGCCCCTCATCCGAGTGGCTCAACACCCTATTCGGCCAACAGGAGCTCCCCTCCTTTGCCGAGTTGCTTCTATACTTGGTTAAATATGGCCAAGTATCAGCTAGCACCCACTCGGACCAACTTGGGGCTCATTAGCCCCTCATCCGAGTGGCTCAACACCCTATTCGGCCACCGGAGCTCCCCCTTTGTCGAAGTCGCTTCTATACTTGGTCAAATATGGCCAAGTATCAGCTAGCACCCACTCGGACCAACTTGGGGCTCATTAGCCCTTCATCCGAGTGGCTCAACACCCTATTCGGCCAACAGGAGCTCCCCTCCTTTGCCGAGTCGCTTCTATACTTGGTCAAAAATGGCCAAGTATCAGCTAGCACCCACTCGGACCAACTCGGGGCTCATTAGCCCCTCATCCAATCAGAAGGGACCGGGTCGGCAATCTTCCTTCAATAGGGAGTGACCCGGTCGGAACTCTCCTCCTCCAATAAGCAGGGACCGGGTCGGCATTCTTCCTTCCACAGGAAGTGCCCCGGTCGGACCTCTCCTCCAATCAGAAGGGACCGGGTCGGCACTCTTCCTTCAATAGGGAGTGACCCGGCCGGACCTCTCCTCCTCCAAATAAGAAGGGACCGGGTCGGCATTCTTCCTCCCACAGGAAGTGACCCGGTCGGACCTCTCCACTTGCCCACAAGAGGAGACCGAGGTCGGTACTCTTCCTTCAATAGGGAGTGACCCGGTCGGACCTCTCCTCCTCCAAATAAGAAGGGACCGGGTCGGCATTCTTCCTTCTACAGGAAGTGACCCGGTCGGACACCTCCACTTGCCCACAAGAGGAGACCGGGTCGGCATTCTCCCTTCACCAGGGAGTGACCCGGTCGACCACTCCTCATTTAGCAGGAGATGACCGGGTCGGCACTCTCCCTTCACCAGGGAGTGACCCGGTCGGCCACTCCTCATTTAGCAAGAGGTGACCGGGTCGGCACTCTCCCTTCACCAGGGAGTGACCCGGTCGTCCACTCCTCATTTAGCATGAGATGACGGGGTCGGCACTCTCCCTTCACCAGGGAGTGACCCGGTCGACCTCTTCCCATTTACCAGGAGGAGACCGGGTCGGCATTCTTCCCTCAACAGGGAATGACCCGGTCGGCCCTCTCCCTGTTTAGTAAGAGGTGACCGGGTCGGCACTTTTCCTTCAACAGGAAGGGAACCCGGTCGGCGTTCCCCCCTTCTAGCTGGAAATAAGCCGGTCGCCAACCAGTCAGAAATGCAACAGTTGTTATTCCGCCACAGACATGCATCTCACCAGTCAGGTTCCCGCGATCCCCCCATCTATGGCGTGGGGCTAATTGTTTGGGCTTAAATAATCAGCAGCCCACTAAGGAGCCTAAAAGCCCTCAAAGCAGGGTACAGGTGGCAGCAGTGGGTCCCACTTATGAGTTGACCTAATCACCAGTGTTTGGGAAATCCCCAACACTATAAAAGCCAACTGCTTCATCAATGAACATGTATTGAATTCTCACCTAGCAAATCAGAGCATCTCTCTCTAGACTTTATCTCTCTACCTCTATCTCAACTGACTTGAGCGTCGGAGGGGCGATCCCGGAACCACCCCCGGGGTAGTCTAACATCGTTTTTCAGGATTCAGGTGTACGGACATCGGAGCTCAGGCGAACACTCTTGGGGCCCACATCAAATCTCACAACATATTACAATCCTTAATTTCTTAGCAGAAACAACAACAAATCCTCTAAGAAACAAAAATTTTAAAAATACACATAAACTAACTAATTTGTTCAAAAACCAAAAAAAAAAAAACTACACCTAATCCAACGTGGGACAATTTCACAAACTGTAACCACCAAAACACAATTCCTAATTACATGGTAAAAACTAACTGCACCAACGACAGTTTCCTACTTCTCCATTTCCTCTGTTTTCCCCTTCAATCATCGCAACTTCTCCCCACCAAAAATCTGAAAACCACACCAAAATAGTTGCAGCATAGAGTATAATAGAGATAATTTATCCAAGATCAGGTAATTACATAGCATAAAAAATGATTTGATCAAAATATAATGAGAACGTCATTCATATTTTTGGTGTGTAATTTATGCAGGGTATTCTTCACATGCCAAAGGAAGCAAGAAATTGAAGACTACATACATAATTCAATTAAAAGGTATTTCTTAGCGGTTTCATGATATGAATCAATAGCGGTTTTTGGGTGAGTTTATTCAGGTTAGTCACTGTAAGCTCGCATAAGAACTCAAGCAAATAGCAGCACAAAAAAGGCCAAGGCAAGCATTACTAATTTCCTAATTACATACAATTGCATATATTTGGTTCCTGTAGCAAGCAATTGGTTTCTGATCTCTTTTTTTTTTGTGATTTAGGATTGTTGTTGCTAAGACATCAAGCAAGCAAACAAAGAAGGAGACAACAAGCAAAGTTCGGCTCTTATATGCAATTGTATGTGATAGACTGTCAAAGATAAGGTTCGGTTCTCCGTTCAAAATTTATTTCTTAAAATTAAAACTCCTCCCATTCAAAATTTATTTCTTAAAATTTAAACTCCTCCCATTCAAAATTTATTTCTAATCATATGAAATTTTTCTTGAAATTCAATGTTCTCAAATAGAGATCCATGGAAAACCCACACAAATTAGACGAAAACCCAATTTTTATTTTTTAAAGAAAAACCATTTAAGAAAACAAAATATAATCGAATACACCTTCACTCAAAAATTGTGATTTGAAAAGAATAGAGATAGATTCGAAAAAAAAATTCCCACGGAATTGATAACAGATTTTCTCAATGAATAATAATCACATAAGAATAGAGATAGATTTAAAAAAAAAAAACAATCTTTCTAGGAATAATAATTCCAAAACACTGAAAATATCCAATAAATAAAGATTCAGATTTTCTCGCATGCAAAAAAAAATGAAAATATTGCTAAACCCACCTCATGAGTTGCAGTTCAAAAAATCTTTTTCTGCACCAATCTTTTCTGCTACAATTTATTCTTCCTCCCCCTTCAATCTTCTCAGTGCTTTAATTGACCCAAAATGCTCCAAATTTAAGTTCAAAATTCTTCCTTTATCTCCAATTATTGACTTCCCATTTACAGAGAGAGAGAAATGACCAAAGAAAGATGAAAAGATGGCGGTGGAAGGGAGCGAAGGTGTCGACTGGTGGTGGGAGCCACAAGTAAGGTGTCGACTGGTGGTCGAAGGGAGCCGAAGAAGATGAAAATAGAGAGAGTGATTTGAGTAGCCGCACAATATGAAAAACAGAGAGTTGTGAGTTGTTTACTCTTTATGTTGTGATGTTGTTTTTGGAGTTCATGGTATTGGTGGGTGTCACAAGAAAGCTTATAAGTTGTTGAACTTAATTATGCTATAATTTAATAATTTATAAGTAAAGCTATAAGTATCATGTAAGGCTTATAATTTATCCAAGATTAGGTAATATATTGTTTAAAGTTCAATTGCATCACAACCCACAACAAAATACCTCACACAAAGTTTTATTGTTATGATATTATTTAGAGTACTACTACTTTATAAGTCGTTTTTTATATAATAGAGATTTATTTATTCTACTTTGGTGTTATACTATAGAATAGAGATTGAGACGTTTGCTTTATATAATAGAGATTGAGACGTTTGCTTTATATAATAGAGAATAGATGATATCATATTTTACTTTATTATTGTACTTTGGTGTCATATTGTTGTATTATTGAGAAGTAGAATAGAGATGATATCATATTTTACTTTACAAGATATTATGCTCAAATTCAGCTTCGTATTTGGCTTTGAGATGCATATTTAACATTCAGTTTCAAATGTACAAATTTCTCATGTCTCATAGAGACATTACTTTAGTTTAATGATACATTGAGCTCCTTATTAATTATCTCAAGTTATTTCTCAACATTATTATCACAATGAATCTCTATTACATGACATAAAGATTGTGACATACTAATGAACCACATAAGATTCCATACAATAAGCTTACAATAAAGTAAACTATTACTTATATTAATCATTTGTTACATTATGAATATTTTTGTCCCTTCGATAAACTTTGTAAATAATCTCTATTCTATAAGTTAATTCTAGATGTAATTACGCAACTAATTTAATTCCAATAACGATTTCGCACGCATCGCGTGCATATAAGGCTAGTGAGTTTAATGCCCACGACAGCACTCCCCCTTTCCTACCACCCAGGCACCCACAAGCTATGCTACTTACACTATTCGTTTCATGCTAAAGGTTGAGAAAAGGAAGATATTCCTGGTTCTGAATTGATCGATCAAAAAGGTTACATCAGCTATGATTAATGATAATCATACAAGAAAGCGTTTACTCAGCTAATAAATAGATAACCTACAGACGATATGAGAAAAAAAAAACAAGGATGATACTAATGAGTAGAGTTTCATAATTTTAGGAAACCTCATAATATTCCAGCTTGTTACACATGTCCGATGTTCAGCTTAAGTACACTTTATTTTGGAACAAATACAAGGAAAGTTCCACTTAACAAAAAGAAAAAAATAAGTGTTCCATTTATTTGTTTTCAAATATTTGAAATATATTTTGATTCAAATTTTAATATTATGTTTTTTTATGTAACTCGCTGAAAGGAAATTGAAGATCATATGAAGGCACTGTTCGAGGTGGGGGTGCTAAGAAGAAATCGGGGAAAAGTAGATCAAGTGGAAGATTGGATATTAACTTAAGTATGGAGTTATGAATTTGCCCCTAATCTTTATATGAATACAAATTCCTTTTTTTATACCTAAAAATTGTTTGTTTGATGTGTTTTGCTTTTAGATTGATTGGATTGTACCTATTCACTTTTATGTTACTGTTGTAATTTACATTTATTTGGCTAATTCTTGTTTGCATTTTCTGAATATGTTACATGTTTTTTTAAAAAAAATTGCCAAGTCAACCTTTAAAAATTGAGATGTAGCAACCATAAAAATAAAAAGTAATAAGATAAGCTGGGTGAACTTATAATTTTGGACATTCAAATCACTTATTTTTGTTTAGCAAGACTCATAACTCTTAATTGTTGGATAAATAGATATTGATACTTAATTAGTACAATTTAATCCCAAATTTAGGTTAGACTGATAACTTTATCAAGTGTCTGCATGTAAGTAGCTTAATGAAACTTTGCATAAGCAGACATTGTTAACTAATTATGACACTAATCAAAATATAACTATATTCTAAGGGGTAATTATAGACAGTTGTTTTACATTAAAAAAATAGAATTCATCTTAAGCCTCGCCTCCACGACAGAGCAAGAGTTTGAATTTGGGCTAATTTAATGTGTATAATAAATTTATAACCATAAGATTCTATTTATAACTTTTTGTTACTAAGTAAATACTTAACTTATATCAATCATTTATTTCCATATATGTCCTAATTATAAATAATTAGTTTTATTTTAAAAAAAAGTTACATACATCACCAATTATATATATAATTTAGGTGAATATCGTTTAAAAGTGATCGACACCACTGTTATAAAATTTTGTTATGGGGGCGAGACTGATTAAGTTTGTAAGGAGGGCGAGACTCATTGAATTCAATAAATGTAGTACTATTATTTTGTTTCATATTCATATACAATTAGTTAAATCCAATAAATTTGATCAAATAGTTTTCGTTCGTATTCACATAAGCATTAGTTGTATACAATTAAAAAATAACAAGAGTGATCAAACTTCGATCTAACGAGTTTGTTAGGAAGGGTAAACTGATTAAATTCAATCTTATAGTTTTCATTCATATTCGTATACATTTAAACAATAACAATATTGGTTTCACTCAACAAGAGTCATCAGTCTCCGATAAAACGAGATTGTTACTTTAGCTAGTGAGACTAATTAAATTCAATCTTATAGTTCTCGTTCATATTTATGTACATTAAGTCTATAATATTTTATTTACATTGAACAAAGAGTGATCAATCTCCGATCTAAATAATATTTTAGGAGAGCGAGACTAATTAAGTTGCATAAGTTCAATCTTACAGTTCTCGTTCATATTCACATACAGTTAGACAATACATAACACTATTGATTTCACATTGAACAAGAGTGATCAATCTCCGATCTAATGATTATTTTAGGAGGGCAAGACTCATTGCATTCAATAAATGTGGTATTATTGTTACCGTTCATATTTATGTACAATTAGTTAAATCCAATTTAGATTTTTTTAGTAAATATAACTTATTATATTAATAATGTGTGTTTAATTTCATATTAAGATTAAGAACTATTATTATTAGTAATGTGTGTTAGTAATTGACATTGAATCATAAGTTTATTTTCAGTAACATAATATGTATTTTTAATGATTATCAAGAATTATTACTATTAGTAGTATGTGTCAGTAATTGACATTTATATTTGGAATCATAAGTATATTTTCAGTAACATAATATGCATTTTAAATGTTTTTCAAGAATTATTATTATTAATAGTGTGTGTCAATAATCGACATTTATAATTAGAATCATAAGTTTATTTTCAGTAACAGAATATGTATTTAAATGTTTATCAAGAATTATTATTATTAGTAATGCGTGTCAGTAATTGATATTTATAATTGGAATTATAAGTTTATTTTCAGTAACATAATATGTTCTTTAAAATGTTTATTATGGCCTGAAAAAGGAAGGAAAAAAAAACGTTTCCTACAACTTCATTATTGTGAATGTTATGTTATGTCAGATTTCCAATTTTTGAATGACTTATATTTCAAATATTATGTATCTAAATTATTACTCCCTTCGTTTCTTTTTGTTCTTTCTGTTTAGAATCTTGACACTATTCATAATTAGAGAGAATCTTCTAAATTATTTTCAACATATGATAAAAAATATAGTCATATGGGATCTTGTTTGATTAGTCTCAATGAGTAATTTAATAATATTTAATCATTATAATTTTTATTAATACACAATGAATGATATTTAAGGTCAAAGACTTGCATTGACAAACGTGGAAGTCAAAGTAGGAAGAACAAAAAGAAACAGAGGGAGTATTATCAATAAAAAATGGATGTATTTTTGCATCTGTTCATAATCAGCTTTGTCCTTCAATTTTTTTTAGGAAATTAAGTACAAAAACTAGGATCAAGATGTTGAAATTTAAAAAAAATTACAATTTGTTGTGGAAAAAATAGAAATATAGAGAGAGTAAGAAATTTAAAATGAAAAAAATTATATGTTATAAAAACAGAGGTCGAAAAAGTTATCCTACTACTACAAATATTTTTCCATGCCCAAGATTCGAACTCGGGTTAGCAGAGAGAGCAAATACAAGGAGTAACCAAGTTATATTAGCAGGGTATAATCACATTATTCATCTTGCAATTAAATATATTTGTAGGAGTGAAGACCCTACAATATATTACCCTTCAAAAATATTGTGATACGAAAGAAAACACTATGTTAGTATTAAAAATATTGTGATATGAAAGAAAACACTATGTTACTATATTAAATATTGTGATACGGAAGAAAATATTATGTTACTACTTTCAATCCCCAAATCCATTACAGATGCTGTCATTACTTGACGTTCATGTTCAATATGCAAATCCAAATGTTCAACTTAAATTTAGGAGAATTCATATGCTACACTTTAATTTTTGGATATTAATTCGTGAACTTAAATTTCTAATTGGAACATATGAGAAATTATTCTATTTCTAAAAGAAATTATCAATAAGCAATGGGTGTATCTTTGCATCTGTTCATAATCAGCTTTGTCCTTCATTATTTTTAATTTGAAATTAAGTACAAAAAACTTAGATCCAAGATGTTGAACTTAAAATAAATTCACAATTGGTTGTGGGAAAAATAAAAATATATAGAGAGTTAAAAAGTCGAAAAATTTATCCACCAACTACACATATTTGTCCATGCTGCCCAAGATTCGAACCCGGGATTAGCAGAGAAAGCAATGCAGTAACCAAGTTAGTGGGGTATCAGAACATTGTTCATGTTGTAATTAAAAATATTTGTAGGAATGAAAACCATACAATATTTTACCCTTTAAATATAAAGTTATACGAAAGAAAATAGTATGTTACTATTTGTAGACACATAATCGTGTCTCCCCATTTACCCTATGATGACTAATACTCCGCTGTAATTGGTTCGGATCGAGGAAAGAATAAAGAATTAGTCTAAAATAAAATATTTTAAGCCCAAAACCATTTTCTAACTCTTTTTATTAACCCATTTCTGAAAACCCCTTTTTTATAAATAGTTTTACTAAACCCACTTCCTAAAACGTTTTAAACTAACTTTCTAAAAGCCCATCTTCAAAAGCCTTTTAAAAATAGTTTTATAAAAGTCCACTTTTATAAAACCCCTAATCTAGCCCAATTAAATTAATAGAATTAATTAATTAATTAGTTTTATTAATAAAAATATCTTTCATAAAAATAATCTTTCTCCAAAGTGTTTTAATTTTTTTTTATCTAACTCTTTTCTAAAATCTTTTTTAATAAAAATCTTATAGAGACATACTATCTTTCAAAAACCTATTACAACTAAATCACCCTAAACCTATATAATACCTTTTAACCTCACAAATTCACTGGGCACCTCCTAATACATCACACGGCTCACATAACAAATCACTCAATCTCACTTCAAAAAAAAAAAGGAAAAATTGGTGAACAAAGACCAACTATTGGTTTAGTTTTGGTCAAGACAGAAGCAAACGAACGGGTGTAAGACAACACAAACTTTTATGGCATAGGTGCGTGAATCAACATACATGACGATTTTTGGCTCGAGATTCGTTTACCCAAGCCTTAAAGATTGTGTTGTGGAACCATGCCAAAATCATTGTTTATGTTGATTCATGCACTCATGCCATAAAGTTCGTGTTGTGCATCACACTTGTTTAAGTTCGTCTTTGTTTTGCGCACCAAACCACATAGTTGGCTTATTCGCACCAATTTTTCCAAAAAAAAATCACTCGATCTCACTTCAAAAAAAAAAAATCACTCGATCTCCCTCATACTTCCACGGCACACTAACAACTCACAACTCTTCAAACTAATTTACACGGCAACCTCTCTCACACCTAAGACCCACGCCACATCATCACAATCATACTACCTAATCCAATAAACATCACCATCACAATCAAATTCCTCTACGACCTACAATACTAATCACCACCTGATCATCATATTTCTTAACACAACAAAACAAAGTTGTAAACTTGATGCAATAGCCTAGCTTCACGCAAGCAATACGTGAGTTCATAAAAATGCATACAAACACAAATCTTTTTCTCGACTGGTTCAACTTTCAATTTTCCAAGATTCGTACAAATCAACGACTCCAAATGGTGGTATAATTTCTAAGGGTCAACTAAATTAACCACCTTTATTTTATTTTCTTTATTTATTTTTATTATTTTATTAAAGTTACTAACTTTCTATTTGTAATGTAGATTGTAAACGTATTCCTGCAACTGTAAGTATTGTATATTATACTAACTCTCTGCAAAACTTTTTATGCCTGATTGCAATATTTATCACCTTGTATTTATTATTAATCAAGACCTAAAGAACTGTTTTATCTAATTCAGATTATTTGGACAACCTGCTAGGTACCTTGTAATATTATTGCTTAATAACTTGTCACTAAAAAAAATACTCTTTTATGTGTTTTCCGAACCAATTTAGACTAATATTTTTAGGGTGTTGTAGACACCAAATTTTGAACCCCTTTTTTCGGATAAATAAAGATTTTGAAAAGAAATTAAAATAACAAAAATCGTCATGCATCGTGGAGCGCCCCCGGAGCGTGAGTTTCATTCCATCGCATGATTTTTTTCATTTTGTGTATTAGTCATACAGTTTCGGCTTAGAAGTATAATTTTCGTGAGTCGTAGTAAATAACTACCACCACCGTTTTAATAAAATGATTTGTAGTATAATCATGCTCGTCTTTATTAATTTGATGAGTTTTCATTAATTATCTTAAGTTAGTCTTTCGGAAAAATGAAAAACGAGGCGCGATTAGGCGTCGGGATTTTAGTCGTATCACAAAACCGGCATTAATCAGTTTCCTTGATGGTCTAGTCATTGTTCATTGGATAAAGAATAAGAATATATTCTTTATCCACTAAACACATCCTTTATCCATTAGTTAGAGAATAAGAATCATGAAAAGATGTGAGAATAAGAATCAAATCCCATGTGTAAGAGGGGGAAATCCGGATTCTTTCCGGAAGAATCAAGTGTGCGCCAAGCACACAATCATGCGCTAGACGCATGATTGTGCGCCTAGCGCACAAGCTTGTTCTGCGCCAGAAGCAGATGCTTGCGCCTAGCGCAAGGTGCTGTGCCTAGTGCAGCTTCTTGCACTAGGCGCAGCATCCTGGTCAGTTTCGTTTGCACGATTTTCAATGCATTTTTTTTACATATTACGATGTTTTAGGAAGAATATTTTCTGAAAATCTGATCTTGCCTCATTAATGTGCAAATCTAAAAAGAATAAGAATATTTGTGTTTCAAAAGAGATTTGATGATGTCATTAGGGTGAGGTCATTAGAGTGATGTCATTAGGGTGATTAAGGATGAAGAAAATCAGATTTTTTGGGTAAAAAATATGATTTTCTACCTCTTTGAAACCCTAGTTCACATTCCTCATTTTTCTATAAATACCAACCCCTTTTCACTTCAAAACGAAGTTGAAAAAAAAACCAATTCAACTTCACAACTTCTCTCTCTACTACTCTTCTCCTTCTTAATTTTTCCATCTAAGCAAAAGTCATAATTAGTAAGTAAGGAAGTTGAAGGAGTTCAACTTAACTTAACTAATTCTCTCATCTTCTCTACTCCTTTCCTCTAAAGAAATTACACTTAAGAAAAGAAAGAAAAGTTAGTAAGATAAGTAGTAAGTAAAAGAAGTTCATCAAAAGAAGAAAAAACACAAAAAGAGTTTAAGTTAGCAATTAAGAAGATTTAGAAACTCACTTAGAAATTAAGAAAATCACAAAAAAGGTAGAAAAATTTGCAAAAAGGAAGTGCATCATTGAGCTAGCAAGGTAAAATTGAAGTTTTTTGTTATTTTAATTATCTTCTTAATCATCTACTAACTTTTTTCTTGTTTTCTTCTTATCATTTTTTAATCTTTGGAGTGATTTGGGTATGTGGAAGTCCTAATAGGTTCCCAATTGGGTGGCTCTTAGATTAACAATGTGATTATGTGATTTTCCTTAATCAAGTTGTTATTCATCACCAAAAATATTTTCATAAAAAGATTCAAGACAAGTTGTGCATAAACTCCATAAAAAAAGAAAATGTGATGCTGTAATTATAATCAGTTTTAATTTCGTATTTCATTCCATTTTTCGTCTGTGTTATCAGAATAGTTTGTAGGATTTAATATTTTTCCTATGAATTGCAAGATGTTTCCAGCAATTGAGCTTTGGAATTTCTAAAAAACTAATTTTGTGTAAATAATTAAAAATCATACAACTTTGTTGTGCAAAACTGATTTTGTCCAGTACCACCTAAGCTTGTTCTATCAATAAAGTTTAAAATAAAATCATTAAGATAAAACTAAAAATATAAAGTTTGAATAAAACATCAGTAGATTTTGAAAAATGTAAAAATCATATTCATATGAAATTTATACAATTTTATATCATTTTTACAAAACCATTCATGTAAATCACTAAATTCCAGAAAATTGATTTTCCTTTCAGTTAAGGAAATAAATAAAAGAGGTCTTAAAAGTGTCCAATTCAACTGACAATTTCCAGTCTAGTTCTTCAAAGTGTGTTCATACCAAAATTCACTTCAAAATAAGTTTAATAAGTGGAATCTCAAAGAACAACTTCAATAAAGGTCCTGTTTTGACCAGTTTTGACATAAAATTCATCATAATTCAAATTGTCACTAAAAACTTTCGACATTTTGATACAATATAAAGAACTCACTGATCTATTCATAGATGTATCATATGCTCAATTTAACGCTTTGTATAGAAAGTTATGATTTTTGTAAGTCAGTATAAGAACAAAAAGGCAATCTGGAAAATGAAATAAAGTAATTAACTCAATTTTCATAAAAAAAATGTTTTCTTCATACGAAAATGTGAATAAAAAATCATGAAATTCTAAGTTTCTCTTAAAATGACTCATTTTATCATGTAAATAAAAATCAATAAAAATAGTCATAAAAAATCAAAAATCAAAGAAGTTAATTAATCTTTAACTTTCACAAATTCACAAATAAATATGAATTCCAAAGTCCATTCAAGGAGGCGAAGATCAAGGAGCATCATGGTGAAGATCAAGATTGAAGATTTGTATAGATCATAGATTTTGTACATATTGTTGTAATAATAGTTTCTTTGTAAATGATTGTTGCATCACTCAATTAATAAAAAAACATGGAGATGTTTATGCATGATGTTCATAAATAATTTCACAATTCTTTTTAATAAAATGAGCAACCAATGTTACAAATGTTGCATGTTGGGCCCAATATGTCATAGTACATGAATCAAATGACCCAATCTCAATTAAGAGGAAATATTGCAAATCTAACTAAGTTAAATTGTATGATGATCCATCTTACATTTTAAAAATGTGTTCTCCATATTCAAATGGATTAATCATATAATTTGACATAATTAAATTGGTAATTATGATCTCCAAATTGATTTTTGGCCGTTTCACGTGTCTCGCTTTAAATGGCCAAATTCCAATTAGCCAAACACAAATCTCCAAATTCGATCTCAAATTGATCATTTCTCTCCAAATGACTTTATAATCTTCAATAAAGATTATTTCTCAAAAGCCATCAATTAGGAAGCAAACCTTCTAGAAAGGAAACTAAGTATAGCCGCCCCCTCTCTCTTTTTCTCTCTCTAAAACCCTAGCCTCTCCTACCCCTTCTTCATCAATTAGGGGCTGCCATGGATGATTTCATCCATAGTAAGCCCCTTTTCCCCTTTTATTTTCAGTTTTTAGTTCATTTTCTTGTTTTGTTTAATAAATTAGTCTCTCTTTATGAGATTTTCTCAAACCCTGTTATGGGGTCTTTAGTTTCTGTTTTGGAAATCTCCTTCTCCCCTATGGGAGTTGTGAGTATGGTTCTTTTGTTTTTAGGTATGAGAAATTATTCTCATTGGTTGAAGTTCGAGACTCAACATGAAGGTATTGGAATCTCAAATGCGGTCAACCTGACTCGATCAAGAATGTTCTTCCCAAACTATATCAGAATGATTGACTTCCTCATCAATAGCTGCTTGATTTAGCAAATACAAGGGGGTTGCGCTGTATTGCTCGATCTGGTTCATTATAGTTTCTTCGAAGACGAATTTGATTTAGTCTTGTTTAATGGTATCTTATTTTTCTTTAATGCCTATTGTAGATGCCGTTTGGCCTTCAATTAATGAAATTTCTCTTTCAAAAAAAGGAAGCAAACCTTCTAAGACCTCTCAAAATCATAAATGTGATCACTATTAAGGTGGTAATTTCAATTCTCGATTAATCGCTAATTAGAGCGGTTAACTCAAACTTCTTTTAATCACTAATTAGGGTGATTATCTCCCATCATTATTTAATCACTAATTAGAGTGATTATCTCAAACCCTAATAATCGTTAATTAGGATGATTATTCTTCTCATTTAATCATTAATCAGAGTGATTATCTAAAATCTTAATAATTATTAATTAGGACGATTATTTTTTAATTTTAATCACTAATTGGAGTGATTATCCTAAACCTTGAATAATCATCAATTAGGGTGATTACTTCCTAACCTTCATTGTTAGTCACTAATCAAGGTGATTATCTTTCCTTTTAAGTTTAATCACTAATTAGGGTGATTATCTTAACCTCCATTTTTAATCACTAATTAAGGTGATTATCTTAATCCTTCATATTTTATCACTAATTAAAGTGATTATCTCAATCCCATTTCAATCACTAATTGGAGTGATTACCTCATTTCAGATAGATTTGTTTAATTCTAAAAGTGAGTTATTCATAATCTATTCCCTCCTCTTCTTTCCCTAGTGGAATTGGCCATTTAGAGTGAGACATAAGCTCGAACTACGACGGTTTTGATCCATGAGTGGATTTCAATCCCGCAATGATTGGTACGTAGTGCAACTTCAGTGCTCAAACCTACCATGTACAAATGATATATTGGTCCTAAATAAAAAATGGTTAATGTGTATATGTACAAACTATGTGATTTTCTTTCTTTTTAATAGCCATGATTACTTTAAAATGGAAAATAACGCATTTAGTAAGAGCCCGTTCTTTAGAACGGAAGAGGAGACGAGTTCCAGACGTTCGCACCTCTTAACCTAAACCCCGAACCCTATATCATGGTATGAAAGACCAATTTTCAAAAAACGCTTATACATATGAAGTCATCATCGTTTTAAATGATTTTTTCTTGAAATTGATTTTTAAACGATTTATTAAATAAATCTATCCATATTAAGATGTTAATAGGGTGGCGACTTCCAAGTTTTCTAAAACTCAAAGTCCAATGAGAGACTTTCGTGGGATTCAGACCGTAAATTAAGACAGTAAAAAATCGGATACCACAGGCTGGCGACTTCACTGGGGATTTTACTTCCACTTAAAGTATAAGAGGTTTAAACCTGAACAATGCGTTATTTTCCATATGTATATATAATAAAATAAAAAAAAGTTAATCATGGTGATGGGACCAAGTTATGTGCGATTATAGAGTGTTGAGAAGTCCATTTTACTAAGGTTTAAAGTTTAAGAAGGAGAGTTTTACTCATCTATACCTTAGTGTGGAGAAGAGGGAGTTATGATGAATTGGCGTTATTAGAGGAGATTTAAGGGTATTTTGTGGTTCCATATGCTTTTGATCATTTACAGGTGGATTAAGCTCACAAAGTTCCTTGAAGTCTAGATGTTGATGGTTGTCATCCAAGTTCATCCTATCTGTGGCTCCACGGCATTGTTTGCCCAACATGGGCGTTGAAGAGCCCACCTCGAGCGTTTGTGGAGAAGGTTGGATGGTGGGCAGTAGCGAGTACCCGAGTTGGGCACCACACACGCACGGACCGCACTATCGAGCAGTGAGAATCATGCGCAGCAGCCAATGCCCGAGCCGCGCACCATCACCGCACGACTCGCGCATATCGAGTGGTAGCACAATCTTGGCAGCGTCGCATGCCCGAGCCGCGCACCATAATCGCACGACTCGCGCATATCTAGTTGAAGCACTCCGCCGGACAAGATCGAGTGCCCGACCCCGCGCTAGGCTCGCCCGGACTCGCGCGGCCGCGAGCGAAGGGATGAAGCTTGGCAAAGCAAGACATGCCCGACTCGCACGCTGGACTGCGCGACTCGCGCCGCGAGCGAAGGCCGGATGTTTGGGCAGCGGGCGGAAGCCCGAGTCGCGCGCCATAGATGCCCGACTCGCGCACTTCCGACGCGGCCGCGATTCTTCGACAATTTTCGGCTTTCCTTAGGTTTTATTAATGAGAAAAACGTTTTGTTTTTGATAGCTTGTAATTTCTGAACTGAATTAGAGAGGAGAGAGAGAAGAACCCTAATCCCTTTTTCTCCCTTTTTGAGTTTCTAATGAGTTTGAAGATTTCTTCGATGGATGCTATGTCAATTGTAGCCTAAATCTAGTCTTGAGAACGGTTAATCAAGCTTCGGTCTACTATTGTGAGGTTTCTCTTTGTTAACTTGTTCTTAATTATAATTGAGATTTCTTGATTTAAATCTATGATTGTGGTATGTATTGCTAGGAGTACTACTAGTTTATACATTCGATTTATCATTTGCTAGGATTTAGAATTGATGCCGATTCATCCTGTTCTTCTTTCATGAGTAGCATTCTAGGGTTTGATTAATGAATCTGATTATTCTTGATTAATCACTAGAGAAATCACAAGTTCCAATTTGAATATGTTGTGCTAGCAATTTGTTAATTGGCTCATTGTTTCCTAGTTCGTTGATGTTCTTTTGATTTGAATTTAATATCTGATTAGATTAGATTAATCATTAGTTCAAGTTTTATGATCATCTGATTGTGATTGTTTAACGGTACTTTTGAGGGAAAGGAATTTGATTTCCAACTTTGAGTAATTAAGAGTAAAGTTACATGTTTGAGAAACCAATGATCAATAGTATGAATCGAAGTGGCCATTAACCGAACTCAAGATTCTTCTCTTCTTGATTACATCACTTCTTTATTATACTTTAGTTCTTCGTATTTAGTTATTCATTTATTTAATCACAAAACTACGCAAAACCCCCATTTGATCTATTATAAGCACGAGTTAGTCCCCAAGTCTCTGTGGATTCGACCCTACTTGCCACTTACATTTATTTGTATTGGAAAGAAGGAAAATAAACTTTTATCTTTGGTAGCGCGTACGACCGCGTCCCACCAAATTTTGGCGCCGTTGCCGGGGACTTGGCAATTACTAAAACGTGTTTATTGTAGATTGTGTTTTGGAATTTCACTTTTTGATTAGTATATGGTTGGCACCCGTGCTACTAACCAAGATTGTGTGGATTACGATCCCGAGTTAGAATTGAATCTTTTCAGGTTGCGAAGGGAATTGAGAAGAAATTTTCAAGAACTTCCATTTTTATTGAATTTAGAAGAAGAAATGCCACCTAGGGTGGAGACTCGTACTCTGAGGGAGCTCACTGCTCCTAATATTGATCAACAACCATTGTGTATTACTTTCCCAACACCGGAGGCAGGCACGACCTTCGAGCTTAAGTCAGGGCTCATTCATCTATTACCATCTTTCCATGGGCTCAGTGGTGAAGACCCTAACAAGTTCCTATCCGAGTTCCATGTTGTGTGCTCAAGCATGAAACCAAGTAATGTCACGGAAGAGCAAGTTAAGATGAGGGCATTTCCTTTTTCTCTTAAGGATACGGCCAAAGATGGCTATATTATCTTCCTCCCGGGTGTATCTCCGGTTGGTCCGAGGTGAAGAAGCGGTTCCTTGATAAATATTTTCCCGCTTCAAAGTCATCCACACTCAAGAAAGAGATAAGCAACATAGAGCAGAGATATGATGAACCTTTGTATGAATATTGGGAGCGTTTTAAGAGGTTATGTGCAAGCTGCCCGTATCATGGATATAGTGAGGAAGATCTAATCTTATACTTCAATAATGGACTTTCTGATGATGATGTGCGGATGATTAATGCAGCTAGTGGTGGATCGATCATAAATAAGACTCCAGCGAACGCTAGAGCTTTGATAGAGGAGCTTTCGAAGGCTCCGAGACATTTTAGTAGACGATCCACCCACGAGAAGGTGAATGTGGGTAGCTCAAACACGCAAAATCCCAAACTTGAAGAACGAGGTTCAAGCTCTTACCTCACTAGTAAGAGAGCTCATTGTTAAGGGACACACACAACAAGTTAAGGCGTGTGGGATATGTGCTCAAGATCACCCCACTGATTATTGCCCACAACTTCAAGAGGGGTCTAGTGCGGAAGTCAACGCTCTTGGTTTTCAAGGCTCAGGAATCAAAGGAGATATGATCCTTATTCCAATACTTACAATCCTGGTTGGAGAGATAATCCGAGGTTGAGATATGGGAATGAGCAAGGTAACCAACAACCCACACAATATCATCAACAAGAACAACAGTTCATGAGACCCTAAGCTCCAGTTCGGGGTCATCATCGTGGTTAGAATTCGGAGATATGAGGCAAAGTTCTACAATGTCTATCGAAGATATGATCAATGCCTTAACCAAGAATGTGACCACCATGCAAGGGAATATGGTACAGTTTCAAGAGGAAACCCGCTCTAGTATAAGGAATTTGGAAACACAGATGAGTCAGGTTTCGAGTGCAGTGAGCAGGCTAGAGGCTCGTGAATTGGGAAAGTTACCCTCCCAAACAGAAGTAAACCCAAAGAAGAATGTGAGTTCTATCATGATAAGGGGTGATACACAGCTGACACAGGGAGAGAGCATGGTTACAAGAAAGAAGGAAGTTACTTTACTTCCAAAGCATCGACCTCCCCCACCTTTTCCGAAGCTTTGCGGGCCGATGTAAGGTATGAGAGCAACAAAGGTATATATGAGGCCGTACGCGAATGTGAGGTAAGTTCTCCTGTTTTACCCAACATAGAGAAAACTAGAGAGCATGTTTTCGCTTATTTCTCATAATGCACTTCCTCCCAAATATGATGACCCAGGCATGTTTACCATCCCTTGCACTATTAATGACATTGGTATTCCTAAAGCTATGTTAGACTTAGGTGCTTCAATTAATGTGATTCCATTTTCGCTATATAAGTCTTTAGCGCTTGGCCCTTTGCATGCAACAAATGTCATAGTGAAATTAGCTGACGGATCCCACTCTTATCCCAAGGGTAAAGTCGAGGATGTGTTAGTTCATGTTGGTAAACTTCAGTTTCCTACTGACTTTTATGTACTGGACATGGAGTTCGATTGTCATGTTTCTCCCTGTTCTTTTAGGGAGACCGTTTATGAAAACATCCAAGACAAAAATTGATGTTGATGCGGGGTCATTAACTATGGAGTTTGGTGGACATATAGAAGCATTTGGTATTCATGAGTCTAAAAATTCCCTAGCGATCGAACATCCCTCATGCTTTGTGGGTACTATTCATCCATAGTGTGTGATACATATGATACCAAGTGAGGGACATGAGTCATTGGATGTAGAGAGGTTGCAAAAACATGAGAGACCACCCGATTTATCGCATAATTTTACACCGTTATCACTAACGCTAGCCGTGTAGGAAAATGTCTCATCAAGCTTACAGGTACAAGTGTTGGAACAAGGAGTCGAACCACCCCTGACCGATTTTGGGAGGTATAAGGTCAAGCTAACGACTTTAAACTAGTGCTACTCGGGAGGCAACCCGAGCCCCTTTTCTTTTCTTCTTTCTTTTTCTTTTCTATTTTTCTTCCTTTTCTTTTTATTCTTACTCTTAAACCTCACCATTTTTATACTCCACCACAACAAATTATCCTTCACCCACCATTCCCCCTCTTGTTTCCCGAACTATAATTCAAAATACTTTTAGTCAATCATAATCCAACTTAAGCCAAAATACATCAAAAGACCTTTGAGAAGTGTCCATTTGAGAGACGTTGGTGAAATTGGAGGGTCGAGATTGATGAAGGAGTGCATGAGCAATGCTTACGAGCAATGATGCGCATTTGCATACTGGATTTGGTTCTACTGTAAGGTGCAAAGTTCTGAAATTATATTCTCCTCATGAATTTAATTTTGGATTAGTCATTTACTTGGGTGTTATAGGGAGTCGGGTTGTGAGATGGTGTGTGTGTTTGTCGTCCATGTGTTCTCTTATGTTGTTGAGGTGTGAAGTGTTTTAGTTTGGTATTGTTGAAGAGGTGAGAATTTTTGTGAGAGTCGGTTTTTGAGTGTTCCCCTTCTCGTTTCTTGTGTTTTCTTGTACTTGTTCTCACATTGAGGACAATGTCTTGATTAAGTGTGGGGGTATTAGGAAATTCTCATTGTTCTATTTGATGCTTATTTTAAAAAAAAAAAAAAAAGAAAGAAAGAACAAAAGTGATGAATTGAAACCCGCTGAGTTGAAAACCCGCAAGGGCGGGCGACTCAGGCAATAATGGGGGCCCGGATAGGTTGAAAACCCAAAAGGGCAATCTATGCAAAAAAAAAAGTGGCTAATTGGAGCGGGTGAGATGGTGAGCTCATAAATGAAAAAAAAATGTGTGTGAAGCTAGGATGAAAACCCGAAAGGGCTCCGAGGCAAAATGAGAGATAAAAGAGAGAAATTTGAAATCATTTGCCGGAGTTGGTGTCATAAGGAGGATTGGTGATATAAGGAGTGTCTCGGGTAGGTTTTTCATCTTGATGTTCGGAGTTAGAGGCGAATAGGTTAGAGCTCGCTCATCATTGGAGGAATAAGGAGTTTGGTGTTGTGATTGTGTTTAGATGGTCCAAGTTCGAGTCCTTTGAGATTTGTCAGGACTCGAATTTGCTTTTGTCATTTCATGACATGAGGATGGTTGTGGTGCTGTGCAGATTGGAATGGCTTTGAATCCTTTGAGATCTTTCGGGGTTCAAAGTCATGTGTTTTGTTTATCTCAGTGTTGAGTATAGTATGAGAGTGCTATTTACATTATTTCAGGAGAGCTTTTAGTTCAAGTGTGGGGGTGACTCTCACCCTTAGACTTGGCTTTGAGCGAATCGGGGGAAATAGCAAACACTTATCATACACTAGGATGGAGAGATAAGGGGAGTAGTGAAAGGTGAGCAATGGCTTGGAAGGGGTGCCTCATTGACCTTTATTTTGAGTTTACTCGAGGTCGAGTAAAGTTCAAGTGTGGGGGTATTTGATGGGACCAAGTTATGTGCGATTATAGAGTGTTGAGAAGTCCATTTTACTAAGGTTTAAGGTTTAAGAGGAGAGTTTTACTCATCTATACCTTAGTGTGGAGAAGAGGGAGTTATGATGAATTGGCGTTATTAGAGGAGATTTAAGGGTATTTTGTGGTTCCATATGCTTTTGATCATTTACAGGTGGATTAAGCTCACAAAGTTCCTTGAAGTCTAGATGTTGATGGTTGTCATCCAAGTTCATCCTATCTGTGGCTCCACGGCATTGTTTGCCCACCATGGGCGTTGAAGAGCCCACCTCGAGTACCCGAGCTGGGCACCACACACGCACGGACCGCACTATCGAGCAGTGAGAATCATGCGCAGCAGCCAATGCCCGAGCCGCGCACCATCACCGCACGACTCGCGCATATCGAGTGGTAGCACAATCTTGGGCGTCGCATGCCCGAGCCGCGCACCATAATCGCACGACTCGCGCATATCTAGTCGAAGCACTCCGTTGGACAAGCATCGAGTGCCCGACCCGCGCGCTAGGCTCGCCCGACCGGCTCGCGCCGCGAGCGAAGGGATGAAGCTTGGCAGCAAGACATGCCCGACTCGCACGCTAGACCTGCGCGACTCGCGCGCTGCGAGCGAAGGCTGGATGTTTGGGCAGCAGCGGAAGCCCGAGTCGCGCGCCATAGATGCCCGACTCGCGCACTTCGACGCGGCTGCGATTCTTCGACAATTTTCAGCTTTCCTTAGGTTTTATTAATGAGAAAAACGTTTTGTTTTTGATAGCTTGTAATTTCTGAACTGAATTAGAGAGGAGAGAGAGAAGAACCCTAATCCCTTTTTCTCCCTTTTTGAGTTTCTAATGAGTTTGAAGATTTCTTCGATGGATGCTATGTCAATTGTAGCCTAAATCTAGTCTTGAGAACGGTTAATCAAGCTTCGGTCTACTATTGTGAGGTTTCTCTTTGTTAACTTGTTCTTAATTATAATTGAGATTTCTTGATTTAAATCTATGATTGTGGTATGTATTGCTAGGAGTACTACTAGTTTATACATTCGATTTATCATTTGCTAGGATTTAGAATTGATGCCGATTCATCTGTTCTTCTTTCATGAGTAGCATTCTAGGGTTTGATTAATGAATCTGATTATTCTTGATTAATCACTAGAGAAATCACAAGTTCCAATTTGAATATGTTGTGCTAGCAATTTGTTAATTGGCTCATTGTTTCCTAGTTCGTTGATGTTCTTTTGATTTGAATTTAATATCTGATTAGATTAGATTAATCATTAGTTCAAGTTTTATGATCATCTGATTGTGATTGTTTAACGGTACTTTTGAGGGAAAGGAATTTGATTTCCAACTTTGAGTAATTAAGAGTAAAGTTACATGTTTGAGAAACCAATGATCAATAGTATGAATCGAAGTGGCCATTAACCGAACTCAAGATTCTTCTCTTCTTGATTACATCACTTCTTTATTATACTTTAGTTCTTCGTATTTAGTTATTCATTTATTTAATCACAAAACTACGCAAAACCCCCATTTGATCTATTATAAGCACGAGTTAGTCCCCAAGTCTCTGTGGATTCGACCCTACTTGCCACTTACATTTATTTGTATTGGAAAGAAGGAAAATAAACTTTTATCTTTGGTAGCGCGTACGACCGCGTCCCACCACATGGCTATTCACAATTTAATTTTTGTATATAGCATGTTTATGTGAAAATTACGTGTGCTTGGTAGTTTATCGATCCATACACGTGCACTTTTTTTAACCATTTTCTTATTAGGTCTGATACCTCTGTCTATTGGGAAGGGTCAGAATTTTAGAATGACAAATTAATAAATTAAGGGCGTAAAACCTGCATCCGCGAGATATTGCGACCGGCTCTGTCAGGAGCGTCCACCCTCGATGGACACAATGGAAGTGACTCGAGGTCACTTTAACATAATCTCTCCTTAAATGAATCACCCTTTAGTTGACTTTTAGGACACAAGGATCAATGCACAAATAATGTCCTTTATTTATTTCAGTTATTGAATAATGGGAAAAACTTTCAAAAAATTCCTCAGTCCGTTTTTAGTCGGTCGATATTTCAGTAATCATTAAGTGTAGCTGAATTGCTGCCGAAATGATTTTTGAAATACTAAGAGTATTCTTGTTTATTTATCACCAGTGTCATAAAATAAAAATGTGTGCTCACCCTTTTTTTTCATTGTTCTTTTTCAAAAACAAATTTGATTTTTTTTAAAAAGAAAGCAAAAAAAAAAACCTGTATTGAAAATATGATCCCAAATCAAAAAAAAAATATGATGAAAAATGAAAAACGAAAAAGAGTCATAATCACGAGTTCAAAACGTGTCATGTTTATGAATTAGAATGTAATTATAACATGTAGTCTAAAACACGAGAAGTCTAGTCTAAAAAAGAGAACATAATTGTGTCAAAAGGGATAATTGTTTTCGAAAAAAAAAGAGATTTTTCCATTTCCTGCTAAAAAAAACATATAAAGAAAAATTCATTAGTCATTGACTAACATTGTTTAGTGTGTACATTTCAGGTACTTCACATAAAAAAAAAGGGGAAAACTAAAACTTGCATCATTTCACAATGTCTGATTCCGGAAAGCAAATTCAGACTAAAGCTTCAGCAAAGGGCAAAGGTCACTGGAGGTCTATTAATCAAATCTATGCAGACACGGAAGAATCTTTGGGAACCATGTACAGTCGTCTAAAAAGACAGGGTCTCCTAGAAGCGAAGCATCACTGTTACACTTTACCATTGCCAGGGGTTAACATGGGATTATACTGCAACTTTTGCCATCAGTATGGACACGAAACGGACCGGTGTGTTGACCTTCGGCATGCCATCCACCAGCTAATAGAAGATGGAAAAATTCCTATTCCTCCATCATGGGTGCCCCCAATTGTGTCCTTCACTAAGGCTGATCTTCCCAAGGAACTGGATCCCCATCAAGCTTTATACATCACTTTGAAATGCAATGGGCGAGAAATGACTAATGTACTAATAGATGATGGATCGACACTTAATGTTTGCCCCAAAGGAACACTCTATGAGTTAGGGTATAACAACACATTATTAAGCCCTACTGATACAGTATTGGGAGCATATGACAATTCTTCAGGGAGGACTTTAGGAACGATCAATCTTCAATTGGGATATAAAGACTGGATTTGTGATGCAGATTTCGTAGTTGTCGAAGCTTTAACCTCATTCTCTTTGTTGTTGGGGCGACCATGGCTCCATGCGAACAAAGCTGTTGCCTCTCTTGCACACCAAAAACTCAAATGCCCAACAACCTCGGGAACAATAACCATCCATGGAAATCCTACGCGACCAAGAAGCATCACCCCTGCACCGCCAATGGTAGAGGATGAAACAGGTCCTCAGGATGTTCCCCTCAACCCCTGCATGCTAGGGAGTAATGTTCCTTCAGTACCCCAAGAATCCAATTCCGAAGCCATTTACACTATCCCAATGACAATTGATCAACTCATAGCTTATGCCGACATCTGTTGTGCTCAGAATATGCCAATAGGACCTCTCAATACAGATCAGGCGTAAACCACCTCTGCCATAACCTTCTCTGATAAAGATCTCCCCGACGACCCAGTTCATAACAGTGCTTTGTACATTGCTGTTGATCAAAGTGCCAGACATATCAAAGGTGTAATGGTCGACAACGGAGCTTCTGCCGGCAATGAAGGTGGAAGGGGGTGATGGTGGCTGGCAGGTTTGGAGGTGGTGGTGTGGGTGACTGGTTGGTGGTTTTGTGGCAGGGGAGGAGAGAGAAAGACTGAAAAATGAGGAAGGAGAGGGGCTTAATTTTTTTTACAGGTTAAGCAGGTCACCCTTCCACTTGGACCGTTTTCGTAAAAGACCCCTTAAAGTTGGGACAGGTGTGAAATAATCAAAAGTTGGGATTTATTATGGAAGGGTGGCCATAGTTGGGCCTGCTCTTGTCAATTTTTCCAAAGTATTATGCATATATAGTAGCAATGATAATAGCTTCTATGTGTTCATGAACCTCGGTGGCTTTCTCGGGATGGGACAACTTGGGGGAGAGGTACCCACAACAATTAACCACTAATACTGAGTGAAATAATGTCATAGAGTCGCCATCGGTGTCCCTCTCATGAATGTACGCCCATTGCTTAGGACATTTATCTAGGCCACGTCCTAAGCATGTCAGGCTTAGGACATGACCAAACACAAGATTGCTCGAAACACCCAACCAATGTATTAGACCCCCCTCCCCTCCCCTACCTCGTCCGTGTACCTATGATCAACTCTCTTACTCTTGACGTAGCCTTTCATTAGACATCGTAAGCCGTGAAGAAACCAATTACCCCCTCGCACCAATACCGAGGATGCAGATACACTTGCATTAGAACATAGCTGTATCTCTCACCAATATCCAACTAGTATATATATATATATATAAACCGGTGTCGTCAATAGTTGATAATATGGAAAAAGTATTATGTATATATAGTAGCATTGATAATAGCTTCTATGTGTACATGAACCTCGGTGGCTTGCTCGGGATGGGAGAACATGGGGGAGAGGTGGCCACAACAATTAACCACTACTACTGAGTGAAATAATGTCATAGAGTCGCCATCGGTGTCCCTCCCATGAACGAACGCCCATTGCTTAGGACATTTATCTAGGCCACGTCCTAAGCATGTCAGGCTTAAGACATGACCAAACACAAGATTGCTCGAAACACCCAACCAATGTATTAAACCCCCCCTCCTCTCCCCTACCTCGTCCGTGTACCTATGATCAACTCTCTTACTCTTGTCGTAGCCTTTCATTTGACATGCTAAACCGTGAAGAAACAAATTACCCCCTCGCACCAATATCGAGGATGCATATACACTTGCATTAGAACATAGCAGTATCTCGCACCAATATCGTAATAGTATATATATATATAAACCGGCATCGTCAATAGTTGATAATATGGAAAAGTATTATGTATATATAGTAGCATTGATAATAGCTTCTATGTGTACATGAACCTCGGTGGCTTGCTCAGGATGGGACAACTTGGGGTAGAGGTAGCCACAACAATTAACCACTACTACTGAGTGAAATAATGTCATAGAGTCGCCATCGGTGTTCCTCCCATGAACGAACGCCCATTGCTTAGGACATTTTTCTAGGCCACGTCCAAAGCATGTCAGGCTTAAGACATGACCAAACACAAGATGGCTCGAAACACCCAACCAATGTATTAGACCCCCCTCCCCTCCCCTACCTCGTCAGTGTACCTATGAGCAACTCTCTTACTCTTGTCGTAGCCATTCATTTGACATCCTAAGTCGTGAAGAAACAAATTACCCCATCGCACCAATACCGAGGATGCATATACACTTGCATTAGATCATAGCAGTATCTCGCACTAATATCGTACTAGTATATACATATATATATATATATATATATATATATATATATATATATATATATATATATATATATATATATATATATATAAACCGGCGTCGTCAATAGTGGATACTTTGGAAAAGTATTATGTATATATAGTAGCATTGATAATAGCTTCTATGTGTACATGAACCTCGGTGGCTTGCTCGGGATGGGACCACTTGGGGGAGAGGTAGCCACAACAATTAACCACTACTACTGAGTGAAATAATGTCATAGAGTCGCCATCGGTGTCCCTCCCATGAACGAACGCCCATTGCTTAGGACATTTATCTATGCCACGTCCTAAGCATGTCAGGCTTACGACATGACCAAACACAAGATTGCTCGAAACACCCAACTAATGTATTAGACCCCCATCCCCTCCCCTACCTCGTCAGTGTACCTATGATAAACTCTATTACACTTGTCGTAGCCGTTCATTTGACATCCTAAGCCGTGAAGAAAATTATTACCCCCTCGCACCAATACCGAGGATGCATATACACTTGCATTAGAACATAGCAGTATCTCGCACCAATATCGTACTAGTATATATATATATATATATAAACCGGTGTCGTCAATAGTTGATAATATGGAAAAAGTATTATGTATATATAGTAGCATTGATAATAGCTTCTATGTGTACATGAACCACGGTGGCTTGCTCGGGATGGGAGAACATGGGGGAGAGATAGACACAACAATTAACCACTACTAACGAGTGAAATAATGTCATAGAGTCGCCATCGGTGTCCCTCCCATGAACGAACGCCCATTGCTTAGGACATTTATCTAGGCCACGTCCTAAGCATGTCAAGCTCACGACATGACCAAACACAAGATTGCTCGAAACATCCAACTAATGTATTGGACCCCCTCCCCTCCCCTACCTCGTCAGTGTACCTATGATAAACTCTCTTACTCTTGTCGTAGCCGTTCATTTGACATCCTAAGCCGTGAAGAAACAAATTACCCCCTCGCACCAATACCGAGGATGCATATACACAAGCATTAGAACATAGCAGTATCTCGCACCAATATCGTACTAGTATATATATATATATATATATATATATATATATATATATATATATAAAAACCGGTGTCGTCAATAGTTGATAATATAGAAAAAGTATTATGTATATATAGTAGCATTGATAAGAGCTTCTATGTGTACATGAACCTCGGTGGCTTGCTCGGGATGGGACAACATGGGGGAGAGATAGCCACAACAATTAACCACTACTAACGAGTGAAATAATGTCATAGAGTCGCCATCGGTGTCCCTCCCATGAACGAACGCCCATTGCTTAGGACATTTATCTAGGCCACGTCCTAAGCATGTCAGGCTTAGGACATGACCAAACACAAGATTGCTCGAAACACCCAACCAATGTATTAGACCCCCCTCCCCTCCCTTCCCCTACCTCGTCCGTGTACCTATGATCAACTCTCTTACTCTTGACGTACCCTTTCATTAGACATCCTAAGCCGTGAAGAAACCAATTACCCCCTCGCACCAATACCGAGGATGCAGATACACTTGCATTAGAACATAGCAGTATCTCTCAACAATATCCAACTAGTATATATATATATATATATATATATATATATATATATATATATATATATATATATATATATATATATATATATATAAACCGGCGTCGTCAATAGTGGATACTTTGGAAAAGTATTATGTATATATAGTAGCATTGATAATAGCTTCTATGTGTACATGAACCTCGGTGGCTTGCTCGGGATGGGACAACATGGGGGAGAGGTAGCCACAACAATTAACCACCACTACTGAGTGAAATAATGTCATAGAGTCGCCATCGGTGTCCCTCCCATGAACGAACGCCCATTGCTTAGGACATTTATCTAGGCCACGTCCTAAGCATGTCAGGCTTACGACATGTCCATATCTAGGCCACGTCCTAAGCATGTCAGGCTTACGACATGTACAAACACAAGATTGCTCGAAACACCCAACTAATGTATTAGACCCCCCTCCCCTCCCCTACCTCGTCAGTGTACCTATGATAAACTCTCTTACTGTTGTCGTAGCCGTTCATTTGACATCCTAACCCGTGAAGAAACAAATTACCCCCTCGCACCAATACCGAGGATGCATATACACTTGCATTAGAACATAGCAGTATCTCGCACCAATATCGTACTAGATATATATATATATATATATATATATATATATATATATATATATATATATATATATATATATATATATATATATAAACCGGTGTCGTCAATAGTTGATAATATGGAAAAAGTATTATGTATATATAGTAGCATTGATAATAGCTTCTATGTGTACATGAACCTCGGTGGCTTGCTCGGGATGGGACAACATGGGGGAGAGGTTGCCACAACAATTAACCACTACTACTGAGTGAAATAATGTCATAGAGTCGCCATCGGTGTCCCTCCCATGAACGTACGCCCATTGCTTAGGACATTTATCTAGGCCACGTCCTAAGCATGTCAGGCTTAGGACATGACCAAACACAAGATTGCTCGAAACACCCAACCAATGTATTAGACCCCCCTCCCCTCCCCTCCCCTACCTCGTCCGTGTACCTATGATCAACTCTCTTACTCTTGACGTAGCCTTTCATTAGACATCCTAAGCCGTGAAGAAACCAATTACCCCCTCGCAACAATACCAAGGATGCAGATACACTTGCATTAGAACATAGCAGTATCTCTCACCAATATCCAACTAGTATATATAAATATATATATAAACCGGTGTCGTCAATAGTTGATAATATGGAAAAAGTATTATGTATATATAGTAGCATTGATAAGAGCTTCTATGTGTACATGAACTTCGGCGGCTTGCTCGAGATGGGAGAACATGGGGGAGAGATAGCCACAACAATTAACCACTACTAACGAGTGAAATAATGTCTTCGAGTCGCCATCGGTGTCCCTCCCATGAACGAACGCCCATTGCTTAGGACATTTATCTAGGCCACGTCCTAAGCATGTCAGGCTTAAGACATGACCAAACACAAGATTGCTCGAAACACCCAACCAATGTATTAGACCCCCCCTCCTCACCCCTACCTCGTCAGTGTACCTATGATAAACTCTCTTACTCTTGTCGTAGCCATTCATTTGACATCCTAAGCCGTGAAGAAACAAATTACCCCCTCGCACCAATACCGAGGATGCATATACACTTGCATTAGAACATAGCAGTATCTCGCACCAATATCGTACTAGTATATATATATATATATATATATATATATATATATATATATAAGCCGGTGTCGTCAATAGTTGATAATATGGAAAAAGTATTATGTATATATAGTAGCATTGATAATAGCTTCTATGTGTACATGAACCTCGGTGGCTTGCTCGGGATGGGACAACATGGGGGAGAGGTAGCCACAACAATTAACCACTACTACTGAGTGAAATAATGTCATAGAGTCGCCATCGGTGTCCCTCCCATGAACGAACGCCCATTGCTTAGGACATTTATCTAGGCCACGTCCTAAGCATGTCAGGCTTACGACATGACCAAACACAAGATTGCTCGAAACACCCAACTAATGTATTAGACCCCCTCCCTTCCCCTACCTCGTCAGTGTACCTATGATAAACTCTCTTACTCTTGTCGTAGCCGTTCATTTGACATCCTAAGCCGTGAAGAAACAAATTACCCCCTCGCACCAATACCGAGGATGCATATACACTTGCATTAGAACATAGCAGTATCTCGCACCAATATCGTAATATTATATATATATATATAAACCGGCGTCGTCAATAGTTGATAATATGGAAAAATATTATGTATATATAGTAGCATTGATAATAGCTTCTATGTGTACATGAACCTCGGTGGCTTGCTAAGGATAGGAGAACTTGGGGGAGAGGTAGCCACAACAATTAACCACTACTACTGAGTGAAATAATGTCATAGAGTCGACATCGGTGTTCCTCCCATGAACGAACGCCCATTGCTTAGGACATTTCGTCCTAAGCATGTCAGGCTTACGACATGACCAAACACAAGATTGCTCGAAACACCCAACTAATGTATTAGACCCCCTTCCCCTCCCCTACCTCGTCAGTGTACCTATGATAAACTCTCTTACTCTTGTCGTAGCCATTCATTTGACATCCTAATCCGTGAAGAAACAAATTACCCCCTCGCACCAATACCGAGGATGCATATACACTTGCATTAGAACATAGCAGTATCTCGCACCAATATCGTAATAGTATATATATATATAAACCGGCGTCGTCAATAGTTGATAATATGGAAAAGTATTATGTATATATAGTAGCATTGATAATAGCTTCTATGTGTACATGAACCTCGGTGGCTTGCTCAGGATGGGAGAACTTGGGGGAGAGGTAGCCACAACAATTAACCACTACTACTGAGTGAAATAATGTCATAGAGTCGCCATCGGTGTTCCTCCCATGAACGAACGCCCATTGCTTAGGACATTTATCTAGGCCACGTCCTAAGCATGTCAGGCTTACGACATGACCAAACACAAGATTGCTCGAAACACCCAACTAATGTATTAGACCCCCCTCCCCTCCCCTACCTCGTCAGTGTACCTATGATAAACTCTCTTACTCTTGTCGTAGCCGTTCATTTGACATCCTAGGCCGTGGAGAAACAAATTACCCCCTCGCACCAATACGGAGGATGTATATACACTTGCATTAGAACATAGCAGTATCTCGCACCAATATCGTACTAGTATATATATATATATATATAAACCGTTGTCGTCAATAGTTGATAATATGGAAAAAGTATTATGTATATATAGTTGCATTGATAATAGCTTCTATGTGTACATGAACCTCGGAGGCTTGCTCGGGATGGGACAACATGGGGGAGAGGTAGCCACAACAATTAACCACTACTACTGAGTGAAATAATATCATTGAGTCGCCATCGGTGTCCCTCCCATGAACGTACGCCCATTGCTTAGGACATTTATCTAGGCCACGTCCTAAGCATGTCAGGTTTACGACATGACCAAACACAAGATTGCTCGAAATACCCAACCAATGTATTAGACCCCCTCCCCTCCCCTACCTCGTCCGTGTACCTATGATCAACTCTCTTACTCTTGACGTAGCCTTTCATTAGACATCCTAAGCCGTGAAGAAACCAATTACCCCCTCGCACCAATACCGAGGATGCAGATACACTTGCATTAGAACATAGCAGTATCTCTCACCAATATCCAACTAGTATATATATATATATATATATATATATATATATATATATATATATATATATAAACCGGTGTCTTCAATAGTTGATAATATGGAAAAAGTATTATGTATATATAGTAGCATTGATAATAGCTTCTATGTGTACATGAACCTCGGTGGCTTGCTCGGGATGGGAGAACATGGGGGAGAGATAGCCACAACAATTAACCACTACTATTGAGTGAAATAATGTCATAGAGTCGCCATCGGTGTCCCTCCCATGAACGAACGCCCATTGCTTAGGACATTTATCTAGGGCACGTCGTAAGCATGTCGGAGCTTAAGACATGACCAAACACAAGATTGCTCGAAACACCCAACCAATGTATTAGCCCCCCCTCCCCTCCCCTACCTCGTCCGTGTACCTATGATCAACTCTCTTACTCTTGTCGTAGCCTTTCATTTGACATGCAAAGCCGTGAAGAAACAAATTACCCCCTCGCACCAATACCGAGGATGCATATACACTTGCATTAGAACATAGCAGTATCTCGCACCAATATCGTTATAGTATATATATATATAAACCGGCATCGTCAATTGTTGATAATATGGAAAAGTATTATGTATATATAGTAGCATTGATAATAGCTTCTATGTGTACATGAACCTCGGTGGCTTGCTCAGGATGGGACAACTTGGGGGAGAGGTAGCCACAACAATTAACCACTACTACTGAGTGAAATAATGTCATAGAGTCGCCATCGGTGTCCCTCCCATGAACGAACGCCCATTGCTGAGGACATTTATCTAGGCCACGTCCTAAATATATCAGGCTTAGGACATGACCAAACATAAGATTGCTCGAAACACCCAACCAATGTATTAGACCCCCCTCCCCTCCCCTTCCTCGTCTGTGTACCTATGATCAACTCTCTTACTCTTGTCGTAGCCTTTCATTAGACATCCTATGCCGTGAAGAAACCAATTACCCCCTCGCACCAATACCGAGGATGCAGATACACTTGCATCAGAACATAGCAGTATCTCTCACCAATATCCTACTAGTATATATATATATATATATTTATATATATATATATATATAAACCGGCGTCGTCAATAGTTAATAAAATGGAAAAGTATTATCTATATATAGTAGCATTGATAAGAGCTTCTATGTGTACATGAACCTCGGTGGCTTGCTCGGCATGGGACAACTTGGGGGAGAGGTAGCCACAATAATTAACCACTACTACTGAGTCAAATAATGTCATAGAGTCGCCATCGGTGTCCCTCCCATGAACGAACGCCCATTGCTTAGGACATTTATCTAGGCCACGTCCTAAGCATGTCAGGCTTACGACATGACCAAACACAAGATTGCTCGAAACACCCAACTAATGTATTAGACCCCCCTCCCCTCCCCTACCTATTCAGTGTACCTATGATAAACTCTCTTACTCTTGTCGTAGCCGTTCATTTGACATCCTAAGCCGTGGAGAAACAAATTACCCCCTCGCACCAATACGGAGGATGTATATACACTTGCATTAGAACATAGCAGTATCTCGCACCAATATCGTACTAGTATATATATATATATATATATAAACCGTTGTCGTCAATAGTTGATAATATGGAAAAAGTATTATGTATATATAGTTGCATTGATAATAGCTTCTATGTGTACATGAACCTCGGAGGCTTGCTCGGGATGGGACAACATGGGGGAGAGGTAGCCACAACAATTAACCACTACTACTGAGTGAAATAATATCATTGAGTCGCCATCGGTGTCCCTCCCATGAACGTACGCCCATTGCTTAGGACATTTATCTAGGCCACGTCCTAAGCATGTCAGGTTTACGACATGACCAAACACAAGATTGCTCGAAATACCCAACCAATGTATTAGACCCCCTCCCCTCCCCTACCTCGTCCGTGTACCTATGATCAACTCTCTTACTCTTGACGTAGCCTTTCATTAGACATCCTATGCCGTGAAGAAACCAATTACCCCCTCGCACCAATACCGAGGATGCAGATACACTTGCATTAGAACATAGCAGTATCTTTCACCAATATCCAACTAGTATATATATATATATATATATATATATATATATATATATAAACCGGTGTCTTCAATAGTTGATAATATGGAAAAAGTATTATGTATATATAGTAGCATTGATAATAGCTTCTATGTGTACATGAACCTCGGTGGCTTGCTCGGGATGGGAGAACATGGGGGAGAGATAGCCACAACAATTAACCACTACTATTGAGTGAAATAATGTCATAGAGTCGCCATCGGTGTCCCTCCCATGAACGAACGCCCATTGCTTAGGACATTTATCTAGGGCACGTCGTAAGCATGTCAGGCTTAAGACATGACCAAACACAAGATTGCTCGAAACACCCAACCAATGTATTAGACCCCCCTCCCCTCCCCTACCTCGTCCGTGTACCTATGATCAACTCTCTTACTCTTGTCGTAGCCTTTCATTTGACATGCAAAGCCGTGAAGAAACAAATTACCCCCTCGCACCAATACCGAGGATGCATATACACTTGCATTAGAACATAGCAGTATCTCGCACCAATATCGTTATAGTATATATATATATAAACCGGCATCGTCAATTGTTGATAATATGGAAAAGTATTATGTATATATAGTAGCATTGATAATAGCTTCTATGTGTACATGAACCTCGGTGGCTTGCTCAGGATGGGACAACTTGGGGGAGAGGTAGCCACAACAATTAACCACTACTACTGAGTGAAATAATGTCATAGAGTCGCCATCGGTGTCCCTCCCATGAACGAACGCCCATTGCTGAGGACATTTATCTAGGCCACGTCCTAAATATATCAGGCTTAGGACATGACCAAACATAAGATTGCTCGAAACACCCAACCAATGTATTAGACCCCCCTCCCCTCCCCTTCCTCGTCCGTGTACCTATGATCAACTCTCTTACTCTTGTCGTAGCCTTTCATTTGACATCCTATGCCGTGAAGAAACCAATTACCCCTCGCACCAATACAGAGGATGCAGATACACTTGCATCAGAACATAGCAGTATCTCTCACCAATATCCTACTAGTATATATATATATATATATTTATATATATATATATATAAACCGGCGTCGTCAATAGTTAATAAAATGGAAAAGTATTATCTATATATAGTAGCATTGATAAGAGCTTCTATGTGTACATGAACCTCGGTGGCTTGCTCGGCATGGGACAACTTGGGGGAGAGGTAGCCACAAAAATTAACCACTACTACTGAGTCAAATAATGTCATAGAGTCGCCATCGGTGTCCCTCCCATGAACGAACGCCCATTGCTTAGGACATTTATCTAGGGCACGTCGTAAGCATGTCAGGCTTAGGACATGACCAAACACAAGATTGCTCGAAACACCCAACCAATGTATTAGACCCCCCCTCCCCTCCCCTACCTCGTCCGTGTACCTATGATCAACTCTCTTACTCTTGTCGTAGCCTTTCATTTGACATCCTAAGCCGTGAAGAAACAAATTACTCCCACGAACCAATATCGAGGATGCATATACACTTGCATTAGAACATTGAAGTATCTCGCACCAATATCGTACTAGTATATATATATATAAACCGGCGTCGTCAATAGTTGATACTATGGAAAAGTATTATGTATATATAGTAGCATTGATAATAGCTTCTGTGTGTACATGAACCTCGGTGGCTTACTCAGGATGGGACAACTTGGGGGAGAGGTAGCCACAACAATTAACCACTACTACTGAGTGAAATAATATCATTGAGTCGCCATCGGTGTCCCTCCCATGAACGTACGCCCATTGCTTAGGACATTTATCTAGGCCACGTCCTAAGCATGTCAGGGTTACGACATGACCAAACACAAGATTGCTCGAAATACCCAACCAATGTATTAGACCCCTCCCCTCCCCTACCTCGTCCGTGTACCTATGATCAACTCTCTTACTCTTGACGTAGCCTTTCATTAGACATCCTAAGCCGTGAAGAAACCAATTACCCCCTCGCACCAATACCGAGGATGCAGATACACTTGCATTAGAACATAGCAGTATCTCTCACCAATATCCAACTAGTATATATATATATATATATATATATATATATATATATATATATATATATATATAAACCGGTGTCTTCAATAGTTGATAATATGGAAAAAGTATTATGTATATATAGTAGCATTGATAATAGCTTCTATGTGTACATGAACCTCGGTGGCTTGCTCGGGATGGGGGAGAACATGGGGGAGAGATAGCCACAACAATTAACCACTACTATTGAGTGAAATAATGTCATAGAGTCGCCATCGGTGTCCCTCCCATGAACGAACGCCCATTGCTTAGGACATTTATCTAGGGCACGTCGTAAGCATGTCAGGCTTAAGACATGACCAAACACAAGATTGCTCGAAACACCCAACCAATGTATTAGACCCCCCCTCCCCTCCCCTACCTCGTCCGTGTACCTATGATCAACTCTCTTACTCTTGTCGTAGCCTTTCATTTGACATGCAAAGCCGTGAAGAAACAAATTACCCCCTCGCACCAATACCGAGGATGCATATACACTTGCATTAGAACATAGCAAAGGTATCTCGCACCAATATCGTTATAGTATATATATATAAACCGGCATCGTCAATTGTTGATAATATGGAAAAGTATTATGTATATATAGTAGCATTGATAATAGCTTCTATGTGTACATGAACCTCGGTGGCTTGCTCAGGATGGGACAACTTGGGGGGAGAGGTAGCCACAACAATTAACCACTACTACTGAGTGAAATAATGTCATAGAGTCGCCATCGGTGTCCCTCCCATGAACGAACGCCCATTCTTGAGGACATTTATCTAGGCCACGTCCTAAATATATCGGGCTTAGGACATGACCCAAACATAAGATTGCTCGAAACACCCAACCAATGTATTAGCCCCCCTCCCCTCCCCTTCCTCGTCCGTGTACCTATGATCAACTCTCTTACTCTTGTCGTAGCCTTTCATTAGACATCCTATGCCGTGAAGAAACCAATTACCCCCTCGCACCAATACCGAGGATGCAGATACACTTGCATCAGAACATAGCAGTATCTCTCACCAATATCCTACTAGTATATATATATATATATATTTATATATATATATATATAAACCGGCGTCGTCAATAGTTAATAAAATGGAAAAGTATTATCTATATATAGTAGCATTGATAAGAGCTTCTATGTGTACATGAACCTCGGTGGCTTGCTCGAGATGGGACAACTTGGGGGAGAGGTAGCCACAACAATTAACCACTACTACTGAGTGAAATAATGTTATAGAGTCGCCATCGGTGTCCGTCCCATGAACGAACGCCCATTGCTTAGGACATTTATCTAGGCCACGTCCTAAGCATGTCAGGCTTAGGACATGACCAATCACAAGATTGCTCAAAACACCCAACCAATGTATTAGACCCCCCTCCCCTCCCCTACATCGTCCGTGTACCTATGATCAACTCTCTTACTCTTGTCGTAGTCTTTCATTAGACATCCTAAGCCGTGAAGAAAACCAATTACCCCATCGCACCAATACCAAGGATGCAGATAAACTTGCATTAGAACATAGCAGTATCTCGCACCAATATCGTACTAGTATATATATATATATAAACCGGCGTCGTCAATAGTTGATAAAATGGAAAAGTATAATGTATATATAGTAGCATTGATAAGAGCTTCTATGTGTACATGAACCTCGGTGGCTTGCTCGAGATGGGACAACTTGGGGGAGAGGTAACCACCACAATTAACCACTACTACTGAGTGAAATAATGTTATAGAGTCGCCATCGGTGTCCCTCCCATGAACGAACGCCCATTACTTAGGACATTTATCTTGGCCACGTCCTAAGCATGTCAGGCTTAGGACATGACCAAACACAAGAATGCTCGAAACACCCAACCAATGTATTAGACCCCCCTCCCGTACCTCGTCCGTGTACCTATGATCAACTCTTTTACTCTTATCGTAGCCTTTCATTTGACATCCTAAGCCGTGAAGAAACCAATTACCCAATCGCACCAATACCGAGGATGCAGATACACATGCATTAGAACATAGCAGTATCTCGCACCAATATAGTACAAGATATATATATATATATATATATATATATATATATATATATATATATATTCATATAAACCGGCGTCGTCAATAGTTGATAAAATGGAAAAGTATTATCTATATATACAGTAGCATTGATAAGAGCTTCTATGTGTACATGAACCTCGGTGGCTTGCTCGGCATGGGACAACTTCGGGGAGAGGTAGCCACAACAATTAACCACCACTACTGAGTCAAATAATGTCATAGAGTCGCCATCGGTGTCCCTCCCATGAACGAACGCCCATTGCTTAGGACATTGATCTAGGCCACGTCCTAAGCATGTCAGGCTTAGGACATGACCAAACACAAGAATGCTCGAAACACCCAACCAATGTATTAGACCCCCCTCCCCTCCCCTACCTCGTCCGTGTACCTATGATCAACTCTCTTACTCTTGTCGTAGCCTTTCATTAGACATCCTAAGCCGTGAAAAAAACCAATTACCCAATCGCACCAATACCGAGGATGCAGATACACTTGCATTAGAATGTAGCCGTATCTCGCACCAATATCGTACTAGTATATATATATATATATATAAACCGGCGTCGTCAATAGTTGATAAAATGGAAAAGTATTATGTATATATAGTAGCATTGATAAGAGCTTCTATGTGTACATGAATGGTCGGGGGCGGATGTGTCGTCGTTGTGCACCGCACCCGGCCAAAGATAAAATTTCTCCTACTCTCTTCTACACTAAGGTAGTATAGTGGAAGTAGGGGTCGTATCCACAGGGAAACAGGGACGAGTTTAATACTCAGCGTGATTCGAAACCTAGATTAAGCTAAGGGCCGAGAAACCTACTAATAATTACAAAGGGGGGTTTCAAGTAGATTTATAACTAAACTACAACTAACTAGCATATAAACAAAATGAGAAATCAATATTGGAAAGATCTTGAATCCGATTAACATACACTTCAATTCATTATCGATCCTTGAACCTCCACTCTAATTATTTCCATAATTATCTATTGTTGAGAATTAATCTCGTGTTCTCCTTATTCTTAGTTGAATAGCACGATCAGCGTGACTATAAAACCCAAACTAAAGGATAACCTAGTACGATCGCGTCTAAGTTCAATCCAATAGCAGCAATAAACACAGAGAACCAACAGACCTGCTAACGTCATACAAGCGATAAACATTCAACAGTTAATTCAATTTCCCTAAGAAATAACCAAGATGATCAGCATCTGAGTTACTCCCTAGTTTGCTACAAACCGATAAAAGAATAAAACAATCCGATTCTATTCTTAAATCTAGCATTAGATTAATTACACAATCAAACTAGTAACATTCCTAGCATAATCATGCAAAAATCATAGAAAGCGAGCATAGAAATTAAACCATAATCAAAGAAAATAGAAAGAGAGGAAAGATCTCACAATAATGCTTAAAGCTTCATGTTAATCTCGTTCAAGAACGGTTCAAGCTACAATTGGCATAGCATAAGCCAATCCCATAATTGAAATCTACAAAAGCTAAACTAGAAAATAAAAACTAAAAGAGAAGACAACAAGAGAGGAGTGGAGTTTTGGAGACTCCCTCTCCTTGTGGTCGCCGCCCCCTAGGTCCAAAAATCAAGTTTAGTATTTATACTAAAGCTCAAAAATCAGCCGACAATTAGACCGACCTAGGGGTCGCGAGGTGCGAAGTAGGTCGCACCGTGCGAAGAGTGTTCTGCCTACCGCACTTTTGGCTGGGCAAGGCAGGTCGCACCTCGCGAAGCAGGTCGCGAGGTGCGAGCAAGCAGGTCGCGAGGTGCGACCATGCTCGCGAGGTGCGAGCTCGAGCCGGGCTGTGCTGGCTTGGGCACCGGGCGTTGGGCGTGCGGTGGTTCCGAGCGCGCGCATGGGCGATGAGCGATGCTTGGCTGGGCGGCTTGCTTCGAGCATGCGATGCGGCTGGCTTACGATGATGGAGCGCTGGGCGACTTGGCTTGCGGTAATGCTTGGGCTTTGCTCGGCTCAAATGCACTTTACCTTGGAAGCTCGGAACATAAGACGTTAACACCAATTATATCGCAAAGCTCCAAACTTCCGCTAAGGGTTAAATAAAACACGAACGTTAACAATTACAATCAAACCCTTAGCAAAGTGCACCCAAAGTTACGTAAATACTACGTGTAACTTGAGCGTATCAAATACCCTCACACTTGAACTTTACTCGACCTCGAGTAAACTCAAAATGAGGATCACCAAATAAATCATCACCCAAGCTAACGACACCAACCTACACTCCCCATCAACTACACCATCATTATCACATCTTAACAAAATACGCTCAAATCCTAAACGTAAGGGATGATGATTCCCCCACACTTAGATTCAAGCTCACCTGAAGTATACAAAGACGCGACAACAACAATAACCAAACGACAACCAAAATGTGAGCTCAAATCCTGAAGGATCTCAAAGGAGTTGAACCCACTCCAACGCCACAATCAAAATGACAACTCGCCTAAAACCTCAAAAGATAAACTAAAAATACTACTACAACAACTAATTTAAAATAGCAAGCCATGGAATGAAGACAAAAAGGGATAAATTCCATGCTTACTCCCAAAAACAAACAATCAACCAAAAGAATGTGAAAGCCAAAATAAATCTTCACAAAATCAAGGATGAAATAACCAAACCAACCCGTAAACGCTTTCAACCTTATGACACCATCTCCGGCAAATGAGTTTTCAAAGTGTATAATTCTCTCTTAATCTCTCATTTTGCCTAAGAGCCCTTTCGGGTTTTCATCCTAGCTTCTCACATTTTTTTCATCTCACCATCTTACCCGCTCAATATAAGCCACTTTTGTGCATAGGTTGCCCTTTCGGGTTTTCAACCTATCTGGGCCCCCATTTTTGCCTGAGTCGCCCACCCTTGTGGGTTTTCAACTCAGCGGGTTTCATTTCATCACTTTTTTTTTTTTTTTATTCTTTTTCATTTTTTTTTCAAATTGAAAGTAATATATACAACATAGATATACAACATAGATACATGAGAATGAGAATACCCTCCCCCCTACTTAAACTACACATTGTCCTCAATGTGTCGACAATTAAAAGAAAAAGTAAACTGAAAAAGGGGAGAAATTTGAAAATCGGGTAAATCAAAGTTCGAATGCTCAAAACTCATGAAAAGCAATCCGTCAAACTCAAACTTCTTAACAACACCAACTCAAATCTAATAAATCAACTCACAACCCTCTCCCTCGAATCACTCAAACAAATGACAAGTTCAAAAGTTTTGAATTTTTGAGATTTGCACCTAGCTTAAGAGATCGAAAGATACATTAACAATCTCAATCCTCTAGTGTTACCAACTCCTAGCTATTGAAGTCCTCCCAACGGGTTTTCTTTTGTGGATTTTGGTTCCAAGCGGATTAAGATGTGTTGTGGTTCGTTTTATAGTGTGTGGGCGGTGGGTGAAAAAAAATTTGTTGTGGTGGTGGAAATTTGATGAAAAATAAAGGATAAGAAAGAAAATAAAAAGGGTCTCGGGTTGCCTCCCGAGAAGCGCTGTTGTTTAAAGTCGTGAGCTCGACTTAGTACCTTAAGCTTAATCATTGGGTTGTGCTCCATGTGTGACCATGGTAGTTCCATGTCAATCTCCACTTCAAGTACCTGCAAAATTGATTGAGAAGAACCCTTGCAATGCATTGTTAGCGCTATGAGTGCCAACCAAAAACAAAGAGCACAAACAATACCATCCAAAAATCACACTAAATACAAACAAGTAACACCGTGTCCCCGGCAACGGCGCCAAAATTTGGGCGGGCGCGGATGTGTCGTTGTTGTGCACCGCACCCGGCCAAAGATAAAATTTCTCCTACTCTCTTCTACACTAAGGTAGTATAGTGGAAGTAGGGGTCGTATCCACAGGGAAACAGGGACGAGTTTAATACTCAGCGTGATTCGAAACCTAGATTAAGCTAAGGGCCGAGAAACCTACTAATAATTACAAAGGGGGGTTTCAAGTAGATTTATAACTAAACTACAACTAACTAGCATATAAACAAAATGAGAAATCAATATTGGAAAGATCTTGAATCCGATTAACATACACTTCAATTCATTATCGATCCTTGAACCTCCACTCTAATTATTTCCATAATTATCTATTGTTGAGAATTAATCTCGCGTTCTCCTTATTCTTAGTTGAATAGCACGATCAGCGTGACTATAAAACCCTAACTAAAGGATAACCTAGTACGATCGCGTCTAAGTTCAATCCAATAGCAGCAATAAACACAGAGAACCAACGGACACCGTTACGTCATACAAGCGATAAACATTCAACAGTTAATTCAATTTCCCTAAGAAATAACCAAGATGATCAGCATCTGAGTTACTCCCTAGTTTGCTACAAACCGATAAAAGAATAAAACAATCCGATTCTATTCTTAAATCTAGCATTAGATTAATTACACAATCAAACTAGTAACATTCCTAGCATAATCATGCAAAAATCATAGAAAGCGAGCATAGAAATTAAACCATAATCAAAGAAAATAGAAAGAGAGGAAAGATCTCACAATAATGCTTGAAGCTTCATGTTAATCTCGTTCAAGAACGGTTCAAGCTACAATTGGCATAGCATAAGCCAATCCCATAATTGAAATCTACAAAAACTAAACTAGAAAATAAAAACTAAAAGAGAAGACAACAAGAGAGGAGTGGAGTTTTGGAGACTCCCTCTCCTTGTGGCTGCTGCCCCCCTAGGTCCAAAAATCAAGTTTAGTATTTATACTAAAGCTCAAAAATCAGCCGACAATTAGACCGACCTAGGGGTCGCGAGGTGCGAAGTAGGTCGCACCGTGCGAAGAGTGTTCTGCCTACCGCACTTTTGGTCGGGCAGGGGTCGCACCTCGCGGGCGGTGTCGCGAGGTGCGAGCAAGCAGGTCGCGAGGTGCGACCATGCTCGCGAGGTGCGAGCTCGAGCTGGGCAGGCTTGCTGCTGGGCACTGGGCGTTGGGCGTGCGGTGGTTCGAGCGCGCGCATGGGCGATGAGCGATGCTTGCTGGGCAGCTTGCTTCGAGCATGCGATGCGGCTGGCTTACGATGATGGAGCGCTGGGCGACTTGGCTTGCGGTAATGCTTGGGCTTTGCTCGGCTCAAATGCACTTTACCTTGGAAGCTCGGAACATAAGACGTTAACACCAATTATATCGCAAAGCTCCAAACTTCCGCTAAGGGTTAAATAAAACACGAACGTTAACAATTACAATCAAACCCTTAGCAAAGTGCACCCAAAGTTACGTAAATACTACGTGTAACTTGAGCGTATCAAATACCCTCACACTTGAACTTTACTCGACCTCGAGTAAACTCAAAATGAGGATCACCAAATAAATCATCACCCAAGCTAACGACACCAACCTACACTCCCCATCAACTACACCATCATTATCACATCTTAACAAAATACGCTCAAATCCTAAACGTAAGGGATGATGATTCCCCCACACTTAGATTCAAGCTCACCTGAAGTATACAAAGACGCGACAACAACAATAACCAAACGACAACCAAAATGTGAGCTCAAATCCTGAAGGATCTCAAAGGAGTTGAACCCACTCCAACGCCACAATCAAAATGACAACTCGCCTAAAACCTCAAAAGATAAACTAAAAATACTACTACAACAACTAATTTAAAATAGCAAGCCATGGAATGAAGACAAAAAGGGATAAATTCCATGCTTACTCCCAAAAACAAACAATCAACCAAAAGAATGTGAAAGCCAAAATAAATCTTCACAAAATCAAGGATGAAATAACCAAACCAACCCGTAAACGCTTTCAACCTTATGACACCATCTCCGGCAAATGAGTTTTCAAAGTGTATAATTCTCTCTTAATCTCTCATTTTGCCTAAGAGCCCTTTCGGGTTTTCATCCTAGCTTCTCACATTTTTTTCATCTCACCATCTTACCCGCTCAATATAAGCCACTTTTGTGCATAGGTTGCCCTTTCGGGTTTTCAACCTATCTGGGCCCCCATTTTTGCCTGAGTCGCCCACCCTTGTGGGTTTTCAACTCAGCGGGTTTCATTTCATCACTTTTTTTTTTTTTTTTTTATTCTTTTTCATTTTTTTTTCAAATTGAAAGTAATATATACAACATAGATATACAACATAGATACATGAGAATGAGAATACCCTCCCCCCTACTTAAACTACACATTGTCCTCAATGTGTCGACAATTAAAAGAAAAAGTAAACCGAAAAGGGGAGAAATTTGAAAATCGGGTAAATCAAAGTTCGAATGCTCAAAACTCATGAAAAGCAATCCGTCAAACTCAAACTTCTTAACAACACCAACTCAAATCTAATAAATCAACTCACAACCCTCTCCCTCGAATCACTCAAACAAATGACAAGTTCAAAAGTTTTGAATTTTTGAGATTTGCACCTAGCTTAAGAGATCGAAAAGATACATTAACAATCTCAATCCTCTAGTGTTACCAACTCCTAGCTATTGAAGTCCTCCCAACGGGTTTTCTTTTGTGGATTTTGGTTCCAAGCGGATTAAGATGTGTTGTGGTTCGTTTTATAGTGTGTGGGCGGTGGGTGAAAAAAAATTTGTTGTGGTGGTGGAAATTTGATGAAAAATAAAGGATAAGAAAGAAAATAAAAAGGGTCTCGGGTTGCCTCCCGAGAAGCGCTGTTGTTTAAAGTCGTGAGCTCGACTTAGTACCTTAAGCTTAATCATTGGGTTGTGCTCCATGTGTGACCATGGTAGTTCCATGTCAATCTCCACTTCAAGTACCTGCAAAATTGATTGAGAAGAACCCTTGCAATGCATTGTTAGCGCTATGAGTGCCAACCAAAAACAAAGAGCACAAACAATACCATCCAAAAATCACACTAAATACAAACAAGTAACACCGTGTCCCCGGCAACGGCGCCAAAATTTGGGCGGGCGCGGATGTGTCGTTGTTGTGCACCGCACCCGGCCAAAGATAAAATTTCTCCTACTCTCTTCTACACTAAGGTAGTATAGTGGAAGTAGGGGTCGTATCCACAGGGAAACAGGGACGAGTTTAATACTCAGCGTGATTCGAAACCTAGATTAAGCTAAGGGCCGAGAAACCTACTAATAATTACAAAGGGGGGTTTCAAGTAGATTTATAACTAAACTACAACTAACTAGCATATAAACAAAATGAGAAATCAATATTGGAAAGATCTTGAATCCGATTAACATACACTTCAATTCATTATCGATCCTTGAACCTCCACTCTAATTATTTCCATAATTATCTATTGTTGAGAATTAATCTCGCGTTCTCCTTATTCTTAGTTGAATAGCACGATCAGCGTGACTATAAAACCCTAACTAAAGGATAACCTAGTACGATCGCGTCTAAGTTCAATCCAATAGCAGCAATAAACACAGAGAACCAACAGACCTGCTAACGTCATACAAGCGATAAACATTCAACAGTTAATTCAATTTCCCTAAGAAATAACCAAGATGATCAGCATCTGAGTTACTCCCTAGTTTGCTACAAACCGATAAAAGAATAAAACAATCCGATTCTATTCTTAAATCTAGCATTAGATTAATTACACAATCAAACTAGTAACATTCCTAGCATAATCATGCAAAAATCATAGAAAGCGAGCATAGAAATTAAACCATAATCAAAGAAAATAGAAAGAGAGGAAAGATCTCACAATAATGCTTGAAGCTTCATGTTAATCTCGTTCAAGAACGGTTCAAGCTACAATTGGCATAGCATAAGCCAATCCCATAATTGAAATCTACAAAAACTAAACTAGAAAATAAAAACTAAAAGAGAAGACAACAAGAGAGGAGTGGAGTTTTGGAGACTCCCTCTCCTTGTGGCTGCTGCCCCCCTAGGTCCAAAAATCAAGTTTAGTATTTATACTAAAGCTCAAAAATCAGCCGACAATTAGACCGACCTAGGGGTCGCGAGGTGCGAAGTAGGTCGCACCGTGCGAAGAGTGTTCTGCCTACCGCACTTTTGGCTGGGCAAGGCAGGTCGCACCTCGCGAAGCAGGTCGCGAGGTGCGAGCAAGCAGGTCGCGAGGTGCGACCATGCTCGCGAGGTGTGAGCTCGAGCTGGGTAGGCTTGCTGCTGGGCGCTGGGTGTTGGGCGTGCGGTGGTTCGAGCGCGCGCATGGGCGATGAGCGATGCTTGCTGGGCAGCTTGCTTCGAGCATGCGATGCGGCTGGCTTACGATGATGGAGCGCTGGGCGACTTAGCTTGCGGTAATGCTTGGGCTTTGCTCGGCTCAAATGCACTTTACCTTGGATGCTCGGAACATAAGACGTTAACACCAATTATATCGCAAAGCTCCGAACTTCCGCTAAGGGTTAAATAAAACACGAACGTTAACAATTACAATCAAACCCTTAGCAAAGTGCACCCAAAGTTACGTAAATACTACGTGTAACTTGAGCGTATCAATGAACCTCGGTGGATTGCTCGGGATGGGACAACTTGGGGGAGAGGTAACCACAACAATTAACCACTACACCTGAGTGAAATAATGTCATAGACTCGCCATCGGTGTTTCTCCCATGAACGAACGCCCATTACTTAGGATATTTATCTAAGCCACGTCCTAAGCATGTCAGGCTTAGGACATGACCAAACACAAGAATGCTCGAAACACCCAACCAATGTATTATACCCCCCTCCCCTCCCCTACCTCGTCCGTGTACCTATGATCAACTATTTTACTCTTGTCGTAGCCTTTCATTTGACATCCTAAGCCGTGAAGAAACAAATTACCCCCTCGCACCAATACCGGGGATGTAGATACACTTGCATTAGAACATAGCAGTATGTCGCACCAATATCGTACTAGTATATATATATATATACAAACCGGCGTCGTCAATAGTTGATAAAATGGAAAAGTATTATGTATATATAGTAGCATTGATAAGAGCTTCTATGTGTACAAGAACCTCGGTGGCTTGCTCGGGATGGGACAACTTGGGGGAGAGGTAACCACAAAAATTAACCTCTACTACTGAGTGAAATAATGTCATAGAGTCGCCATCAGTGTCCCTCCCATGAACGAACACCCGTTGCTTAGGATATTTATCTAGGCCACGTCCTAAGCATGTCAGGCTTTGGACATGACCAAACACATGATTGCACGAAACACCCAACCAATGTATTAGACCCCCCTCCCTTCCCCTACCTCGTCCGTGTACCTATGATCAACTCTCTTACTCTTGTCGTAGCCTTTCATTTGACATCCTAAGTCGTGAAGAAATAAATTACCCCCTCGCACCAATATTGAGGATGCAGATACACTTGCATTACAACATAGCAATATCTCGCGCCAATATAGTACTAGTATATATATATATATATATATATATATATATATATATATATATATATATATATATATATATATATATATATATATATATATATATATATATATATATAAACCGGCGTCGTCAATATTTACCAATACGGAAAAGTATTATGTATATATAGTAGCATTGATAATCGCGTCTATGTGTACATGAACCTCGGTGGCTTGCTCGGGATGGGACAACTTGGGGGAGAGGTACCCACAACAATTAACCACTATTACTGAGTGAAATAATGTCATAGAGTCGCCATCGGTCTCCCTCCCATGAACGAACACCCATTGCTTAGGACATTTATCTTGGCCACGTCCTAAGCATGTCAGGCTTAGGACATAACCTAACACAAGATTGCTCGAAACACCCAACCAATGTATTAGACCCCGCTCCCCTCTCCTACCTCGTCCGTGTACCTATGATCAACTCTCTTACTCTTGTCGTAGCCTTTCATTTGACATCATAAGTCGTGAAGAAACAAATTACCCCCTCGCACCAATACCGAGGATGCTGATACACTTGCATTACAACATATCAGTATCTCGCACCAATATCGCACTAGTATATATATATATATATATATATATATATATATATATATATATATATATATATATATATATATATATATATATATATATATATATATATATATATATATATATAAACCGGCGTCGTCAATATTTGATAATATGGAAAAGTATTGTGTATATATAGTAGCATTGATAAAAGCTTCTATGTGTACATGAACCTCGGTGGCTTGCTCGGGATGGGACAACTTGGGGGAGAGGTAACCACAACAATGAACCACTACTAGCGAGTGAAATAATGTCATGGAGTTGCCATCGGTGTCCCTCCCCATGATCGAACGCCCATTACTTAGGACATTTATCTAGGCCACGTCCCTAAGCATGTCGGGCTTAGGACATGACCAAACTACAAGAATGCTCGAAACACCCAACAAATGTATTAGACCCCCCCTCCCCCTACCTCATCCGTGTACCTATGATCAACTCTTTTACTCTTGTCGTAGCCTTTCATTTGATGACCCTAAGCCGTGAAGAAATAAATTACCCCCTCGCACAAATACCGAGGATGTAGATACACTTGCATTACAACATAGCGAGTATCTCGCACCAATATCTTACTAGTATATATATATATATATATATATATATATATATATATATATATATATATATATATATATATATATATATATATATATATATATATATAAACTGGCGTCGTCAATAGTTGATAATATGGAAAAGTATTATGTACATATAGTAGCATTGATTATAGCTTCTACGTGTACATGAACCTCGGTGGCTTGCTCGGGATGGGACAACTTGGGGGAGAGGTAGCCACAACAATTAACTGAGTGAAATAATGTCATAGAGTCGCCATCGGTGTCCCTCCAAAGAACGAACGCTCATTGCGTAGGAAATTTATCTAGGCCACGTCCCTAAGCATTTCGGGCTTAGGACATGACCAAATCAGAAGATTGCTCGAAACACCCAACCAATGTATTAGACCCCCCTTCCCTCCCCTACCTCGTGCATGTACCTACGATCAACTCTCGTACTCTTGTTGTAGCCTTTCATTTGACATCCTAAGCCGTGAAAAATAAATTACCCCCTCGCACCAATACCGAGGATGCAGATACACTTGCATTGCAACATAGCAGTATCTCGCACCAATATAGTAGTAGTATATATATATATATAAACCGGCGTCGTTAATATTTAACAATGAGGAAAAGTATTATGTATATATAGTAGCATTGATAATAGCTTCTATGTGTACATGAAACTCAGTGGCTTGCTCGGGATGGGACACCTTGGGAGAGAGGTAGCCACAACAATTAACCACTACTACTGAGTGAAATAATGTCATAGAGTCGCCATCGGTGTCCCTCCCATGATCGAACGCCCATTGATTAGGACATTTATCTAGGCCACGTCCTAAGCATGTCAGGCTTTGGACATGACCTAACACAAGATTGCTCGAAACACCCAACCAATGTATTAGACCCCCCTCCCCTCCACTACCTCGTCCGTGTACCTATGATCAACTATCTTACTCTTGTCGTAGCCTTTCATTTAACATCCTAACTCGTGAAGAAACAAATTACCCCCTCGCACCAATACCGGGGATGCGAGATACACTTGCATTAGAACATAGCGGTATCTCGCACCAATATCCTCCTAGTATGTATGTATATATATATATATATATATATATATATATATATATATATAAACCAGCGTCGTCACTATTTGATAATATGGAAAAGTATTGTGTATATATAGTAGCATTGATAATTGCTTCTATGTGTACATGAACCTCAATGGCTTCCTCGGGATGGGACAACTTGGGGGAGAGGTAGCCACAACAATTAACCACTACTACTGAGTGAAATAATGTCATAGAGTCGCCATCGGTGTCCCTCCCATGAGCGAACGCCCATTGATTAGGACATTTATCTAGGCCACGTCCTAAGCATGTCAGGCTTAGGACATGACCTAACATAAGATTGCTCGAAACACCCAACCAATGTATTAGACCCCCCTCCCCTCCCCTACCTCGTCCTTGTACATATGATCAACTCTCTTACTCTTGTCGTAGCCTTTCATTTGACATCCTAAGTCGTGAAGAAATAAATTACCCCCTCGCACCAATACCGAGGATGTAGATACACTTGCACTACAACATAGCAATATCTCGCTCCAATATCTTACTAGTATATATATATATATGTATATATATATATATATATATATATATATATATATATATATATAAACCGGCGTCGTCAATAGTTGATAATATGGAAAAGTATTATGTACATATAGTAGCATTGATAATAGCTTCTATGTGTACATGAACCTCGGTGGCTTGCTCGGGATGGGACAACTTGTGGGAGAGGTAGCCACAATAATTAACCACTACTACTGAGTGAAATAATGTCATAGAGTCGCCATTGGTGTCCCTCCAAAGAACGAACGCTCATTGCGTAGGAAATTTATCAAGGCCACGTCCTAAGCATTTCAGGCTTAGGACATGACCAAACATAAGATTGCTCGAAACACCCAACCAATGTATTAGACCCCCCTTCCCTCCCCTACCTCGTGCATGTACCTATGATCAACTCTCTTACTCTTGTCGTAGCCTTTCATTTGACATCCTAAGCCGTGAAGAAATAAATTACCCCCTCGCACCCAATACCGAGGATGCGAGATACACTTGCGTTGCAACTACCAATATAGTACTAGTATATATATATATATATATATATATAAAGGCGTCGGCATTATATATATATATATATATATATATATATATATATATAAATATATATATATATATATATATATATATCAGCGTCGTCAATAGTTGATAAAATGGAAAAGTATTATGTATATAAAGTAGCATTGATAATAGCATCTATGTGTACATGAAACTCAGTGGCTTGCTCGGGATGGGACAACTTCGGGGAGAGGTAGCCACAACAATTAACCACTACTACTGAGTGAAATAATGTCATAGAGTCGCTATCGGTGTCCCTCCCATGAACGAACGCCCATTGCTTAGGACATTTATCTAGGCTACGTCCTAAGCATGTCAGGCTTAGGACATGACCAAACACAAGATTGCTCGAAACACCCAACCAATGTATTAGACCCCCCTCCCCTCCCCTACCTCGTCCGAGTACCTATGATCAACTCTCTTACTCTTGTCGTAGCCTTTCCATTGACATCCTAAGTCGTGAATAAATAAATTACCCCCTCGCACCAATATCGAGGATGCAAATACACTTGCATTGCAACATAGTAGTATCTCGCACCAATATCGTACTAGTATATATATATATATATATATATATATATATATATATATATATAATCCGGCGGTCGTCAATAGTTGATAATATGGAAAAGAATTATGTATATATAGTAGCATTGATAATCGCTTCTATGTGTACAAGAACCTCGGTGGCTTGCTCGGGATAGGACAACTTGGGGGAGAGGTAGCCACAACAATTAACCACTACTACTGAGTGAAATAATGTCATAGAGTCGCCATCGGTGTCCCTCCCATGAACAAACGCCCACTGCTTAGGACATTTATCTAGGCCACGTCCTAAGCTTGTCAGGCTTAGGACATGACCAAACACAGGATTGCTCGAAACACCCAACCAATGTATTCGACGCCCCTCCCCTCCCCTACCTCGTCCGTGTACCTATGATCAACTCTCTTACTCTTGTCGTAGCCTTTCCTTTGACATCCTAAGTCGTGAAGAAACAAATTACCCCCTCGCACCAATACCGAGGATGCAGATACACTTGCATTACAACATTGCAGTTTCTCGCACCAATATCGTACTAGTATATATATATATATATATATTTATATAAACCGGCGGTCGTCAATAGTTGATAATATGGAAAAGTATTATGTATATATAGTAGCATTGATAAACGCTTTTATGTGTACATGAACCTCGGTGGCTTGCTCGGGATGGGACAACTTGGGGGAGAGGTAGCCACAATAATTAACCACTACTACTGAGTGAAATAATGTCATAGAGTCGCCATCGGTGTCCCTCCCATGAACGAACGCCCATTGCTTAGGACATTTGTCTAGGTCACGTCCTAAGCATGTCAGGCTTAGGACATGATTAAACACAAGATTGCTCCAAACACCCAACCAATGTATTAGACCCCACTCCCCTCCCCTACCTCGTCCGTGTACCTATGATCAACTCTCTAACTCTTGTCGTAGCCTTTCCTTTGACATCCTAAGTCGTGAAGAAATAAATTACCCCCTCGCACCAATATCGAGGATGAAGATACACTTGCATTACTACATAGCAGTATCTCGCACCAATATCGTACTAGTATATATATATATATATATATATATATATATATATATATATATTAACCGGCGTGGTCAATAGTTTATAATATGGAAAAGTATTATGTATATATAGTAGCATTGATAATAGCTTCTATGTGTACATGAACCTCGGTGGCTTGCTCGGGATGGGACAACTTGGGGGAGAGGTAGCCACAACAATTAACCACTACTACTGTGTGAAATAATGTCATAGAGTCGCCATCGGTGTCCTTCCCATGAACGAACGCCCATTGCTTAGGACATTTATCATGGCCACGTCCTAAACATGTCAGGCTAAGGACATGACCAAACACAAGATTGCTCGAAACACCCAACTAATGTATTAGACCCCCTCCCCTCCCCTATCTCGTCCGTGTACCTATGATCAACTCTCTTACTCTTGTCGTAGCCTTTCATTTGACATCCTAAGTCGTGAAGAAACAAATTACTCCCTCGCACCAATACCGAGGATGCAGATACACTTGCATTACTACATAGCAGTATCTCGGCATTGGTATGCATATATATATATATATATATATATATATATATATATATATATATATATATATATATATATATATATATATATATATATATATATATATATATAGCGTCGTCAATAGTTGATAATATGGAAAAGTATTATGTATATATAGTAGCATTGATAACATATTCTATGTGTACATGAACCTCGGTGGCTTGCTCGGGATGGGACAACTTGTGGGAGAGGTAGCCACAACAATTAACCACTACACTGAGTGAAATAATGTCATAGAGTCGCCATCGGTGTCCTCTCCCATGAACGAACGCCCATTGCTTAGGACATTTATCAAGGCCACGTCCTAAACATGTCGGGCTAAGGACATGACCAAACACAAGATTGCTCGAAACACCCAACTAATGTATTAGACCCCCTCCCCTCCCCTCCCATATCTCGTCCGTGTACCTATGATCGACTCTCTTACTCTTGTCGTAGACTTTCATTTGACATCCTATGTCATTAAGAAACAAATTACTCCGTCGCACCAATACCGAGGATGCAGATACACTTGCATTACAACATAGCAGTATCTCGCACCAATATAGTACTAGTGTATATATATATATATATATATATATTTATATATATATATATATATAAAAGACCGGCGTCGTCAATAGTTGATAATATGGAAAAGTATTATGTATATATAGTAGCATTGATAATAGCTTCTATGTGTACATGAACCTTAGTGGCTTGCTCGGGATAGGACAACTTGGGGGAGAGGTAGCCACAACAATTAACCACTACCACTGAGTGAAAAAATGTCATAGGGTCGCCATCGGTGTCCTTCCCATGAACGAACGCCCATTGCTTAGGACATATATCTAGGCTACGTCCTAAGCATGTCAGGCTTAGGACATGACAAAACACAAGATTGCTCGAAACACCCAACCAATGTATTAGACCCCCTCCCCTCCCCTACCTCGTCCATTGTACCTATGATCAACTCTCTTACTCTTGTCGTAGCCTTTCCTTTGACATCCTAAGTCGTGAAGAAATAAATTACCCCCTCGCACAAATATCGAGGATGCAGATACACTTGCATTACAACATAGCAGTATCTCACACCAATATCGTACTAGTATATATATATATATATCCGGTGTCGTCAATAGTTGATAATATGGAAAAGTATTATGTATATATAGTAGCATTGATAATCGCTTTTATGTGTACATGAACCTCGGTTGCTTGCTCGGGATGGGACAACTTGGGTGAGAGGTAGCCACAACAATTAACCACTACTCTTGAGTGAAATAATGTCATAGAGTCGCCATCGGTGTCCCCTCCCATGAACGAACGCCCATTGCTTAGTACATTTGTCTAGGTGACGTCCTAAGCATGTCAGGCTTAGGACATGACCCAAACACAAGATTGCTCGGAAACACCCAACTAATGTATTAGACCCCCTCCCCCCCTATCTCGTCCAGGTGTACCTATGATCAACTCTCTTACTCTTATCGTAGCCTTTCATTTGACATCCTAAGTCGTGAAGAAACAAATTACTCCTCGCACCAATACAGGGATGCGAGATACTGAGTTGCATTACAACATAGCGGTATCTCGCACCAATATAGTACTAGTATATATATATATATATATATATATATATATATATATATATATAAAATATAATATATATATATATATATATATATATATATATATAAACGGCGTCGTCGATAGTTGATAATATGGAAAAGTATTATGTATATATAGTTGCATTGATAATAGCTTCTATGTGTACATGAACCTCGGTGGCTTGCTCGGGGTGGGACAACTTGGGGGAGAGGGTAGCCACAACAATTAACCACTACTCACGAGTGAAAAAATGTCATAGGATCGCCATCGGTGTCCTTCCCATGAACGAACGCCCATTGCTTAGGACATTTATCTAGGCTACGTCCTAAGCATGTCAGGGTTAGGCTATGACCAAACACAAGATTGCTCGAAACACCCAACGAATGTATTAGACCCCCTCCCCTCCCCTGCCTCGTCCGTGTACCTATGATCAACCTCTGTTACTCTTGTCGTAGCCTTTCCTTTGACATTCTAAGTCGTGAAGAAAGAAATTACCCCCTCGGACCAATACCGAGGATGCAGATACACTTGCATTACAACATAGCAGTATCTCGCACCAATATCGTACTCGATATATATATATAAACCTGGCTTCATCAATAGTTGATAAAATGGAAAAGTATTATGTATATATAGTAGCAATGATAAAGAGCTTCTATGTGTACATGAACCTCGGTGGCTTGCTCGGGATGGGACAACTTGGGGGAGAGGTAGCCACAACAATTAACCACTACTGGAGTGAAATAATGTCATAGTGTCGTCATCGGGGTCCCTCCCATGAACGAACGCCCATTGCTTAGGACATTTATCTAGGCCACGTCCTAAGCATGTCGGGCTTAGGGACATGACCCAAACACAAGATTGCACGAAACACCCTGACCAATGTATTAGACGCCCCTCTCCTGCCTCGTCCGGTGTACCTATGATAAATTCTCTTACTCTTGTCGTAGCCTTTCATTAGACATCCTAAGCCGTGAAGAAACCAATTACCCCTCGCACCAATACCCAGGGATGCGAGATACACATGCATTAGCACATAACGGTATCTCGCACCAATATCCTACTAGTATATATATATATATATATAAAAACGGCGTCGTGAATAGTTGATAATATGGAAAAGTATTATGTATATATAGTAGCATTGATAATAGCTTCTGTGTGTACGTGAATCTCGGTGGCTTGCTCGGGATGGGACAACTTGGGGAGAGGTGGCCATAACAATTAACCACTACTTGAGTGAAATAATGTCCTAGAGTTGCCATCGGTGTCCCTCTCATGAACGAACGCCCATTGCTTAGGACATTTATCTAGGCCACGTCCTAAGCATGTCGGGCTTAGGACGGTGACCAAACTACGGATTGCTCGAAACACCCAACCAATGTATTAGATCCCTCCCCTCCCCTACCTCGTCCGTGTACCTATGATCAACTCTCTTACTCATGCTCGTAGCCTTTCATTAGACATCCTAAGCCGTGAAGAAACCAATTACCCCATCGCACCAATTACCCATCGCACCTATACCGAGGATGCGATACACTTGCATTAGAACATAGCAGTATCTCGCACCCAATAGCGTACTAGTATATATATATATATACATATATATATATATATATATATATATATATATATATATATAAGCCAAGCTTCATCAATAGTTGATAAAATGGAAAAGTATTATGTATATATAGTAAGCATTGATAAGAGCTTCTATGTGTACATGAACCTCGTTGGCTTGCTCGGGATGGGACAACTTGGGGGAGAGGTAGCCACAACTATTTAACCACTACTAATGAGTGAAATAATGTCATAGTGTCGCCATCGGGGTCCCTCCCATGAACGAACGCCCATTGCATAGGACATTTATCTAAGCCACGTCCTAAGCATGTCACGCTTAGGACATGACCAAACATAAGATTGCTCGAGACACCCAACCAATGTATTAGACCCCCCTCCCCTCCCCTACCTCGTCCCAGGTGTACCCATGATCAACTCCTCTTACTCATGTCGTAGCCTTTCATTAGACATCCTAAGCGCGTGAAGAAACCAATTACCCCTTCGCTCCATACCGAGGATGCGGATACACATTCAATAGAACATAACGGTATCTCGCACCAATATCCTACTAGTATATATATATATATATATAAACCGGCGTCGTCAATAGTTGATAAAATGGAAAAGTATTATCTATATATAGTAGCATTGATAAGAGCTTCTATGTGTACATGAACCTCGGTGGCTTCCTCGAGATGGGACGACTTGGGGGACCGGTAGCCACAACAATTAACCACTACTACTGAGTGAAATAATGTCATAGAGTTGCCATCGGTGTCCCTCCCATGAATGAACGGCCATTGCTTAGGACATTTATCTAGGCCACGTCCTAAGCATGTCAGGTTTAGGACATGACCAAACACAAGATTACTCGAAACACCCAACCAATGTATTAGACTCGCCTCCCCTCCCCTACCTCATCCGTGTACCTATGATCAACTCTCTTACTCTTGTCGTAGCCTTTCATTAGACATCCTAAGCCGTGAAGAAAACAATTACTCCATCGCACCAATACCGAGGATGCAGATACACTTGCATTAGAGCATAGTAGTATCTCGCACTAATATAGTACTAGTATATATATATATATATATATATATATATATATATATATATATATATATATATATATATAACCGGCGTCGTCAATAGTTGATAAAATGGAAAAGTATTATCTATATATAGTAGCATTGATAAGAGCTTCTATGTGTACATGAACCTCGGTGGCTTGCTCGGGATGGGACAACTTGGGGAAGAGGTAGCCACATCAATTAACTACTACTACTGAGTGAAATAATGTCATAGAGTCGCCATTGGTGTCCCTCCGATGAACGAACACCCATTGCTTAGAATATTTATCTAGGCCACGTCCTTAGCATGTCAGGCTTAGGACATGACCAAACACAAGATTGCTCGAAACACCCAACCAATGTATTAGACCCCCCTCTCCTCCCCTACCTCGTCCGTGTACCTATGATCATCTCTCTTACTCTTATCGTAGCCTTTCATTTGACATCCTAAGTCGTGAAGAAACCAATTACCCCCTCGCACCAATACCGAGGATGCAGATACACATGCATTAGAACATAACAGTATCTCGCACCAATATCCTACTAGTATATATATATATATAAACCAGCGTCGTGAATAGTTGATAATATGGAAAAGTATTATGTATATATGGTAGCATTGATAATAGCTTCTATGTGTACATGAATCTCGGTGGCTTGCTCGTGATGGGACAACTTGGGGTAGAGGTAGCCACAACAATTAACCATTACTACTGAGTGAAATAATGTCATAGAGTCGCCATCAGTGTACCTCCCATGAACGAACGCCCATTGCATAGGACATTTATCTTAGCCACGTCCTAAGCATGTCACGCTTAGGACATGACCAAACATAAGATTGCTCGAGACACCCAACCAATGTATTAGACCCCCCTCTCCTCCCCTACCTCGTCCGTGTACCTATGATCAACTCTCTTACTCATGTCGTAGCCTTTCATTAGACATCCTAAGCCGTGAAGAAACCAATTACCCCTTCGCTCCAATACCGAGGATGCGGATACACATCCATTAGATCATAACAGTATCTCGCAAGAAATATCCTACTAGTATATATATATATATATAAACCGGCGTCGTCAATAGTTGATAAAATGGAAAAGTATTATCTATATATAGTAGCATTGATAAGAGCTTCTATGTGTACATGAACCTCGGTGGCTTGCTCGGGATGGGACAACTTGGGGGACCGGTAGCCACAATAATTAACCATTACTACTGAGTGAAATAATGTCATAGAGTTGCCATCGGTGTCCCCCCCATGAATGAACGGCCATTGCTTAGGACATTTATCTAGGCCACGTCCTAAGCATGTCGGGCTTAGGACATGACCAAACACAAGATTACTCGAAACACCTAACCAATGTATTAGACTCCCTCCCCCCCCTTACCTCATCCGTGTACCTATGATCGACTCTCTTTCCTCTTGTCGTAGCCTTTCATTAGACATCCTAAAGCAGTGAAGAAAACAATTACTCCATCGCACCAATACAGGGATGCGGATACACTTGCATTAGAGCATAGTAGTATCTCGCACTAATATAGTACTAGTATATATATATATATATATATATATATATATATATATATATATATATATATATATATATATATATATATATATATAT